>CM010617.1:4585235-4785235 GCA_003430845.1 Xanthoceras sorbifolium | reverse complement strand
CTACTAGTACATGTAATATAAAAGCAGCAAATGCATTTCCATATCTAGATTAAATTTCCACACGACTATTAAACGAAAACACCACCAGCATGCAGCCTATGTGCTGATATCAATATCGGTGTCTATCTCCGGATCGAATAGTCATAGCTAGGCTCATAGCTGGCATTTGATGGCCCTGCACTTGTGCCCTCTCCACGCCTATAGAATTCCTCTATGTAAGGTTTAATGCTCTCTTCTCATTCTCTTGAGTTCGAAGACTTCTTCCAAAACTTGCAGCATTAATTTTTCATCTTCATCTTTCTTCGATTCAGACCTCCACAGCCCCTTGTGCACAAAACGGAGCTTGTGATACCAGACATGGTATGTCCACAGAAGATGCAACGGAGCTTGTGAGAGTTCTTCTCGACCCTTGTGCAGTATTGTCTAGCTCTATCACTTGATATCCACAGCCCCCATCCACTGATTCATTTTAACCCTGTGTCGTGAACAATAGAAAGAAGAATTAAAAATCATATATGTTCATCAATAAAAAAAAATTATAACACAAAATGTAAATAAATCATAACACGGGTTATATACCGAGATGTTATTGTAGCTGATTTAGAATTCTGGTAAGTTATTGATCCAATTAAAATTCATACATTCTTTTGCTTCTCTCGTTGAAAAATATAAAACATGGTAGAATTTGTTCTATCCGCATATGCTATGCTAACAACATAATTAAATACATGAGTTTATAAAACCATAAAATACTACAAAGGGAGAAGCTCGGTGCAAAGAAAAATAAAAAGTGAGAGTAATGGTTGATGCTGAAATTGATTATATAGTGCCACTGATATTCATACATTGTAAGCAAAACTTATCTTTCCAACTTTTACATTAAGAGTTACTTGGAAATAATCTGCCGTTATTGCTTGCCATAAGATATAATAAAACACCATAAAAGAGCTTTTGAAAAAACTGTAATATTTCTAATTTGAATTTGAATTATTTTAATGAGGGATTTAAAGACCGCAATTAAATAATCGAGTTGAGTTTAAAAAAGAAACTTAGTACAAGTTTGCAGCGGGAAAAATTTTAATTTGATGTCCATAATTAATAGAAAATTTGGGAGTAGATGTCTCCCGTTATGGGAGTAAATATACGAGCCGCGTGTTTAATAATTGATTTCGGCAGGTCCCAGCAATTATTAATCTTATAATTGTAATCTCTTCAAAAAAAAATTAATAGAAAATCATGAGTTATCTTATTCTGATTTTACTTTATCAATTATCAATAAGTTTGTTACCCTAATCCACCATAGTCCATAGTAGGTCAACATTAGAGAATTCCAACCTTATAATTATTGACTTGAATGGAAGTAAATATAAAAATTTCACCTGGACTGGATTTTTTGTTATCTAAATAATAAATATAAATAAATTGACTTCCATATTTAGTTAAATTTATTTTTAACCTCTAGATTTTTTATTATCCAAATAATAAAACCAATTACATTGACTTCCATATTTGGTTAAATTTGTTTTTAACCTTAAGATTTTTTTGTTATCTAAATAATAAATGCAATGAAATTGACTTCCATATTTAGTTAAATTTATTTTGAATCTCTAGATTTTTTGTAATCAAAATAAGAAATGCAATTAAATTGACTTCCATATCAAATTACTCTTAATTTGTTATTATCTAAATAATAATGCAATTAAATTAACTTCTATATTTAGTTAAAATATATAACTTTTAACCTCTAGATATTTTGTAATCTAAATAATAAATATATATTAAATTGACTTCTATATTTAGTTAAATTTACTTTAAACCTCTAGATATTTTATTATCTAAATAATAAATGTAATGAAATTGACTTTCATATTTAGTTAAATTTATTTTTAACCTCTAGATTTTTTATTTTCTTATAATAAATACAATGAAATTATTTTTGAATCTCTAGATTTTTTAGACGCTAAATAAAATATGCAATTAAATTTACTTTTAAATTCTAAATTTTTTGTTATTTTAATAATAAATGCATGTGACAAGGTAAGGTTGGCCCAGTAGAATTTATGAGTTCGAGTCCCCTCCCCGAATTCCGAATTAATTGTAATTGTTTAAAATATATATATATAATAAATGCATTTTAAATTAACTTCCATATGTATTTAAAACTACTTTTAGTCTCTAGATATTTTGTTATCTAAATAATAAATGTATATTAAATCAACTTTCATACGTAGTTAAAATTATTTTTAATCTCTAGATATTTTGTTATCTAAATAACAAATGCTTATTAAAATGATTTCCATAGTTAGTTTTTTATTTTTTTTAAATCAGTAATAAATGTCACAAACTCTCTCCACAATATGATAACAGGAGTGATGCAATTATTACTTTCGGGCTTGATACTAATTAATTATTCCTTTATTTTTTTTTTTTGGATTAATCACCTGCGGTGGTGGCGACTCGAACTGGGACATAAACTGGTTGAATGAGCGCTCTTACCACCTTACCACCATTATGCGGTGGTGATAAAATCAAATACTTGAAACACTCTTTCTATGCAAAATTTTACTCCAAATATCGAAGAACGATCATCCTATAGTTTAAAATTTTCTTCTAGATAAGACATAAAATTAGGTACTAATAAATAAGGCCAAAAGCACTTAACACCTTCGGTACTCTTGATACTAATCAATTATATGAAATACTCTTTCTATGCAAAATTTTACTCCAAATATCGAAGACAGGTCATCCTCTAGTTTAAAATTTTCTTCTCTTAAAATTGGGTAGTAGGATAGATTATTGAACTCAAAAAAAAAAAAAAAAAAATTAAGATAGATTATTCTCCAGCAAAAGGGATAACCTCAAACTTAATCGTATGTTTAATTTAATAAATATTTTGATAATTTAGATGATTAAATAAAAATATTTTAAAGGCAGGTCTCCTAGTTATTAATTTTATAATTGTATTTTTAAAAAAATAATATTTTAAAAATAAAAATATATAAGGATAATGCAGTACACCCGTCTTTTTCTCTTTTTTTTTTTCCATCAATTGAATAACAAACAAAAACAATTAGAGAGTTGTTTGAGGGGAGATATCTTGGGAGATGCAAGCATTGAAAGACAATATCGAAATTAAAAAGCCAATGAAAGACAATATCGAGCTTGCTTTATAAAATTCAAAGAATGGTTGATTGTCACCATGTGAATATTCCTCTTTTTTTTTTCTAACAATTCTTTCTTTCAGCAATCCGAAATCTCTCTATAAAGACAATCTCCAAATCAATATTGCAGCCTATGAGCTGATATCAATATTGCAGTCCATCTCCGGATCGAGTAGTCATAGTTAGGCCCTGCACTATGTATTCTGGCATTCAATATTGCCACAATGTCTTTTTCAATTTCCTCCTCTGCTTCGGTCTTCTCCATCTCATGAGTTGGAAGA
The DNA here is from genome assembly GCA_003430845.1 of Xanthoceras sorbifolium. Classification (NCBI taxonomy): domain Eukaryota; kingdom Viridiplantae; phylum Streptophyta; class Magnoliopsida; order Sapindales; family Sapindaceae; genus Xanthoceras; species Xanthoceras sorbifolium. Next base: position 4,781,793 of record CM010617.1, on the reverse strand, counting down.
CTTTCTTCCAAAACTATTGCAGGATTAGTTTTTCATCACTAATAAATTTGTTTGAAGTGTTCAAGTTTGTCTAATTCTTGAATTTGTTTGGAATTTATTTTTTTCAATTATTGAAATAACTCTCAATTTGGTTTTATTTCCAAAACTATTGCAGGATTGGTTTATTTTTATTTTTGGTTTTATTGGTTAAATGGAGGGCTGAATTTGGATTAGTGATTTGGATTCTCTTAATTGTGAGAGAAACAACTTAATTAAAAAAAAATCACATTAGTTTGATATTCAATGTCATCTTAGATTCTTAAATTAATTTATTGTGAATAAATATATCAATATATCACAGCACATTTTCATGCAGAGGCAGACCTCAAGAGTGGATTGGGCCAGACTGTTGCCCGACCAACTTTTCTTAACAAATTTCGTATATAATTACTTATTTGCCCTTCTAGTAAAAATAGCTATTATCAATTAAATTAAAAAAAAAAATTTATTTCCCTGTCAATACAGTTACACGATCACAGGCTCATAGCTCTCTCCCTCCTCCAACTTTTTTTAAAAAATTTCGTATATAATTACTTATTTGCCCTTCTAGTAAAAATAGCTATTATCAATTAAATTAAAAAAAAAAACAAAATTTCTTTCCCTGTCAACACAGTTACACGATCATAGGCTCACAGCTCTCTCCCTCCTCTCTTTCTCCTCTTTCTCACTAAGCTCTTCGCCCCACATGCTCTCTTTCTCTCAAGTGTCAAAGAATTAAAAGAAACAATCATCCTCTCTTCTTGTATTCAAGTAAGTTTCTTAATTTTTAATTTATACATTCAAATTAAAAAAATTAGGGTTTTGGGTTTGTTATTCCTAATTTGGTTTTGTGTTTTGTTATATTTAATTTCGGAATTTATTTGGAATGTTCAAGTTTGCTTAATTCTTGAATTTGTTTGGAATTTTTTTTCTCCAATTGAAATAACTCTCGATTTGGGGTTTTTTTTTTTTCGTTTTGTTGGTTAAATGAAGGGTTGAATTTCGATTACTGATTTAGATTCTCTTAATTGTGAGAGAAATAACTTAATTAAAAGAAAATTCACATTCGTTTGATATTCAATGCCATCTTAGATTATTAAATTAATTTGTTGTGAATAAATATATCAATATATCACAGTACATTTTCATGTGTGTTGAAAATATAATTAGTAATTTTTTTATTTACTTTTTCTAGTAATATTAATCTCTATTTTACAGTTTGTCTTATCATAAAAAACTTTTGAAGTCAAGGATATGATGGTGCTAACAACATGAGGGGTGAATAGAATGGTTTACAAGCCTTATTTCTCAAATATTGTCCATCTACTTATTACATACATTGCTTTACACATGGACTCCAGCTTGCTTTAATTGCAAAGCTAAAAAAGTGCATGATGTATGGCTATTCTGTTCAAAATTGAATTCAATTGTCAACTTTGTGAGTGCTTCTTTCAAGCGTCATTCTGAGTTCAAATCTGTTCGAGAAGATGAAATTAAAAATTTGATTGCTTTAGGCGAACTTGAGACTGCTACAGGTGCTAATCAAATTTGCACTTTACAACAACCTGGAGCTACTCGTTGAAGCTCTTATTTCACTTCTATTAGTATATTGATTTAGATGTTTGGTTCAACTTCTACTCTTCTTGAAAATTTGATTAACAAGGAACTGAACAGCAATATACATGGAGAAGCCAAAGGTGCTTATAAAGATTTGAGATCCTTTGAATTTATGTTTATCTTGTTATTGTTACACAAAATTTTGGGAATTTCTGATATATTTTGTCAAGCTTTGCAACTGAAATCTCAAGATATCTTAAATGCTATGAATTTGGTGTCAACTACAAAAATGCTCCTTCTAGAGTTAAGGGAGAATGAATTGGATACTTTTCTTGAAAGTGTAGTGTCATTCCGTGAAATGTATGAAATAGATATACCTAATATAAATCCACATCATTTGGAAGGAAAGAAACATTCTTGTCAGCAAAAAGATAATGTCACAGTTGAGCATTACTATCACTTTAGTATATTTAATGTTGTGATAGATTTTCAATTGATAGAGTTGAATAGTAGATTTTCAGAGCAAACAATAGAACTTCTTACTCTTAGCATGGCTTTGAGCCCCGTGGATGGGTTTAAATCATTTGATGTTGATGATATTTATACTCTTGCTACGAAGTTCTACTCTCAAGCTTTCGATAAAAATGACATTGAAGATTTGAGAAGACAATTGAGTCATTACAGGTTTGTTATTCTTTGTTGTCCAACATTTCGAAATTTTACTTCTCTAACAGAACTATATCAATGTTTAGCTAAAACAAAAATATCAGAACACTATACTTTCATTGATAAATTGATACGTTTAGTCTTAACACTTCTTGTATCCACGGCAACAACAGAACGGGCATTTTCTGCAATGAAACTTCTCAAAACACTACTTCGCAATAAGATGGAGGATGATTTTTTGACAGATTGTATGGTCATATATATTGAAAGGGAGATTGCTGATACCATTGACTTAGAATATATAATAGACGAGATTGATTGTATAAAATCTCGCAAAACAAAGCTTAAATAAAACTTATTTGTATTTGTATTGCATGTTTTTTTTTTTTTTACTGTTATCTTATTGAAAGTTAATGTACTTATATCCCCCAAGTTTTATCACTATTTTTTAATCAATTAAATTTCTTCGTATTATTGATATTCGCTCAAAAAAAATTGGTTTATTTTCGCCCACCCTAATAAAAATTCCTGAGTTTGCCCCTGTCAGTCGCTAATCAGGAAGAAGTCGAGCCTCAAAAATTTAAAGGGCTATGCAGTCAGGTGCATGCGACCAATGCTAGCACCCAAACTCGCATTTCAATCTGCATTCAAATAACCGAGGCCTATGCAAGTTGTATCATGCGAGTAATGGTTGCTTGCCCAACTCGTATAGAAGACTGCCTGAAGAAACCTAAGGACCATACGAGTTAGGTGCATGCAACCATTGGTCACACCTAAACTCGCATGAACTAAGATGCCAGAAAACCGAGACTGATGCAAGTTGTGTCGTGCGATAATTGATCGGCCCAAACTCGCTGTTGGAGTTTCCATGTCATTTAAATACACTTAAAAAATACCCAAAACTCTTTCAAAATATACACATATATATATATATAGAAAACCGAAATTCGATCAAGGGAGGACGCAGAGACGAGAAGAGATGAAAGTTCCAGAGATTCATCACCTTCGATCAACATTGCAACATCAATTCCGGATAATCGAGCAAGGAGATTCGTGACGGGGGAGACCCGAGAGCGGAAGTTCTTTAGATTTTTGTTATACTTTTTTATCTATTACTTTCTGGTTAATTAGTCATGTTTAGAGTTTTATTTACCATGAGTTGTACTGCCTATTCAAACATGAACTAATTTCCTTCGTTCGGATAATGATGGATTCTTTTCTAGACTATTGAATGGATTGACTGTAATTATTGATATTGATTTCTGATTGTTGAGTAGATATTATTATTCTTCATGCTTTTAAGTGTTAGGCCATCATTTGATTTTATGGTTGTATATTATGGACTAAGATGTGACGCCCATAACGTGCCCGATATAATATCTCTCATAAGTATGATTAGATAAACATATACTAATTTGCTTGTGTTATCTACATATATGTTTATTGTGTTTAATGAATTGTCATAAATATAATAATCATCAAGAGATAGAATATTAATGTGTGTTAATAATTTCGGCATTATTAATGTGTGTTAATAATTTCGGCATGACTCGAGAGGGTATGTTGGTTAACTTAGTAAAACACGATCATCAATAATAATAATTGATTCTCAATAGTTTACTTTCATGAATTCAATAAGAATGATTAGGTGAAATCGAAAATCCTACCTACTATGCAAGTTCATCTTTTCCTCCAAGGGCTTCTATCATCTCTCATTTATTCATCTCTTTAGTTTCTTATATTTGCTTGATTAGTTTTTTTTTTTTTTTTTTTTTTGATTTCAAAAAAGCTTCTATTACAGAAGACCAACAAGAAAGTTAGGTTCAGGATTGAACCAACAAAACTCCTCCTTAGAGGAAAAGGCTAGGGAAGCAAGAGAGTGTGTCATTCCATTCCCCGAACGAGGAATAGCAAGACAGTTGGAAACTCCCACAGCCCTAAATAGAGCCTTAACATCAGAAAAAATAGGGTCCATAACAGAACTAGGAAGAGAATTAAGCAACCTAGCCACAACAGAGACAGCATCTAACTCAACCCACTCAATAATCAGGTTGAACTCCTTCGCCAGCAGCAACCCCTCTCGCAACGCCAGCAGCTCGCCAAGCTCAACAGGAAAAAACCCCAAAAGGGGCTTAGCAGAAGCTGCAACAACCTTGCCCTGAGAATCACGCACCACTGCACCAGAACCCATCACAGAACAACCAGGCTTCACTGCTGCATCGGTATTCAACTTCAGGGAACCTACGGGATGAGGCAACCACGGATGGGGGTGAGCCTGCCTGGGGGGCTGGAGAGGAGGGCCAAAGACCTTCTGGGTACCCTGAAATTCACGAAGCAAAGAGAGAGACCAAGAAACCAAATCAGCACTAACCCTGGGGGATTTAGAATGACAGACAGCATTCCTTTCAGACCAAACCCCCCACAGGATCATGCAGAACTCCTCAAGCTCTGCTCTCTTAGCCCTAACAAAAACCCACAATATCAAATCAAAACAAGAAATATGGCTCTGCAAATTGAGAATGTCCCAGAAAACAGTGGACTCCCAAATAGTACACACGGAGCTGCACCAAAAAAGGGCATGGGCTGAACTCTCGGGAGCGTCACCGCATCTTGAACAACACGGGTTAACCACAATCTTCCTAGAGCAAAGATTACAAAGAGACGGAATGGCGTTGTGGCAAACTCTCCACATGAAAATTTTAATTTTGGGGGGGATGTTGAGATTCCAAAGTGCAAGCCACCATTTCGAATCCGGACACGAGGAAGAACCTTTGAGGGAGAGTTTTTCCTGCGCTGCAACTCTATACCCACTCTTCACAGAATAATCCCCATTCTTATCAAAATGCCATATTAAGGAATCATTACAATCACCCAAACTCAGAGAAATTTCCAGAATATAATCCCTATCCGCTGCCACAAATACCTGATCACGCTTAGCCAAATCCCAAGAATGGGACGAAGAGGAAATGAGAGATGCGACCATGAGATCATCCACAGGGGCATTCGAGAAGGGTCTGAAAGTGGACTCCCTTGGAATCCAAGGGTCCTGAAAAGCACTGATATTCTTACCATTCCCTACCCTCCAACGAAGACCCTTAATAAGAATACTCCTGCCCCAAACCAAACTCCTCCACAGATGAGAACTCCCCTGTTTCAGCGAGACAGATAAGAACTCCTCCTGCCTGAAATACTTTGCCTTAAGAACTCTAGAAACCAACGAGTCTTTATTCATAACAATTCTCCAAGCCTGCTTGCCCAGAAGAGCTTGGTTAAAAAGAGATAAATCTTTAAACCCAAGCCCCCCACAAATTTTCGGAGAGCACAATTTGTCTCTAGAGACCCAGCAAATTTTCTTATTACCATCTGAGGCACCCCACCAAAAGCCCATAATCATAGAGCACAACTCATTACACAGAGCAGAAGGCAACTGGAAAATACTCATTGTGAAGGTAGGGATAGCTTGTGCCACTGCTTTGATAAGAACTTCTTTCCCGCCCATCGAGAAGAGATTGCCCTTCCACCCTCTGATCTTACGCCATACCCTCTCCTTAATGTCACTGAAGGTTTTCCTTTTATTTTTCCCCACCATGGTTGGAAGACCAAGATATTTGTCATGAGCTTGGGCATTAACTAGACCCAAACAATTCAAGATACTAGCACTGCAGACATCTTCCACATTTGGACTAAAGGCGATGTTGGACTTTTGCAAATTAATCCGCTGGCCAGAGGCTTTCTCATAAACATTTAGGATCTGTTTCAACTTCTCACAATTCTGAACTGAAGCCCTGCAAAAAACAATACTGTCATCTGCAAAAAACAAATGACTCACTAGCGGGCTTCCGCGACAACATCTCATACCCAAAGATTGCCCATTAGATTCGTTGCCTTTGATAAGAGAAGATAAAACTTCTGCACAGAGAAGGAAGAGATAAGGAGACAAAGGGCATCCCTGCCTTAACCCTCTATGCGGAGTAACTTCCCCCACAGACTTCCCATTTATCAGGAAGAAAAGTTTGGAGGTCGACACACAATCCATAACAAGGGCTCTAAACTGATTAGGAAACCCTAGTTTCTCCATGATAAGCTCCAGAAAGCCCCACTCCACACGGTCGTAAGCCTTACTCATGTCCAGTTTGATAGCTGCATACCCTCTTTTGCCCTTTTTCTGTCTCTTGATAGAGTGGAGAAGCTCAAAAGCAACCATAATGTTATCAAAAATTAACCGCCCTGGTACAAAAGCACTCTGCTCCGAAGATATAATGTGGGGCAGAATTTCTTTCAACCTATTTGCCATAACCTTGGAAACAGTCTTATAAATAACACTACAAAGGCTGATGGGCCTAAAATCGATCATACGCTCCGGATTTTTAACCTTAGGGATCAGGACAACATTAGTGGCATGTTAGGCTTAATTAGAATTAGTTAATAAACTTCATCACATATTTGATTTTTCAAATAGAATTAGGCTTAATTAATTTTAGTATTTAGTTTTCTAATAAGTTCTCGTGGGAACGAACTAGATTTACTCTATATTATTTGTATGAACTTCATACACTTGTGGAATATTTTTATTGGTGGAAATTAGACAATTATTGGTATTGGTACTATCATTTGAGATTTTATAGTGGCTGTAACTGTTGCTAGTGCTTTTACATTCTCATGGTTTGACTATCTTAAGGCCAAACTTGGTGTGATGCCTTACGTTTGAGGGGGAATGATAAGAAAAAAGAAGAAGTCAAGACTTATCGGGAGTCCGATACTATCTCATTAGAAGTTTAAATAATACGATAGTCTTAGAATTTCCTGTCTTATCTCTAAGTTTATTTGTTTTCAGACGTTAATGGAAATCATAATACCAGTTATATGGTTTTACAGTATTCTATTTATTTCCAAACTTTATATGGTGATGTTGTTGCTTAACTGGATACTTTTGGTATTCAGTTGATTTCTTATGTTCCTAGGAACACAAATAGGGTGGCTCATATTTTAGCTAGATTTGCTCTCTTCTCAATGATTCCCCAGTGAAATGATATACTGAATGTGTCTGTACGACCAAAAATATCTAAAACTGTTGAATCTATACAATATTGTTCTTCTCTTGGTCGTTTATCTCCTTCACAGTACTGTCAACTATATGTGATATATGAATGATTCCAAAATTGGCCTTTCAGCAAATTGGTTTGGTGATCAGCCTAAATCAACATTAATGAGGAAGAGAAAGATTAGTATAAGAGAGAAATTAAGCACACATATTGTTTAGGGAAACGGTTGATAGTCGGAATTAATACAGTAGTTACAAGTATAGTCTTATGGTAATTATATCTCTTTTAAGTAGTGTTTGGATATGTTAAAAGAGGCAACCGGAATGTGAATTAACAAAAACTTGTTTTATTTCATTTCAAACATTTCAAAATTTTTGCCCTTAATAATTGGTCCACATAAATCCTTGTTTTAAAATAATGGATCCTCTTTTTTTTTTTTTTAATAGGTGATGGTGACTCGAACTTAGATTATTGCCGCTTTTATCATCGAGCCACGTTTGGTGGTGGTAAAATAATAGGTCCTCTTGACTTTGTACCCTTGCAGGATTTCTAATTTTAAGAATCAATTAAAATAATTTTTTTTTTATTTTCTCTCAAGATCTGAGAATCTAGACAATTTTATTTTTATTTAATTTCTCCATCTTCGATCCTAGACGTAAATTTTTTATGTTGTGTTATTTTTATTTGGCAAAAAATATATTTTGATTAATTTTTTCAACGATTAAACTTATTGGGTTCATGAGCAGTTGGCAGACATAATTGGGCTTCATGGGGCTGACACGGCCCAACTTTGGACTTTTGCTTTTGCATTGCCCAATATATATAAATTTGAGCGTCCAAATTTGCCTCTTGTTAAAATAAAAAAAAAATCTGAGACCTAACACTTCAGAAGCTACCAGAACCTACCTCGATCAAATCCTACTAATATGGTCCGAACATTATTTACATCCAAATCAAAAGTTATCTATTTCTAACATGAGAGTGGTGGTGGAACAATATGTACAGCAGTGTGAAAGCTAACGGACCCTGGTAAAAAATAAAAACCTATTAAGTGGGTTAAATATCACCAATCTATAAATGTAGGCCCCCAAATAAACAGCTCAAGCAAGCTAGTATTAACGCATGAGGCCTATGTAATCCATGTACCATCATATTAAAATTTTCAATGTGTATATTCATTAATACTTGTACATTCAATTTTATTTTCTTTTAAACTATTAAAATTAATTTGAGGTAATTGAGGTTGCAGAAATAGTCTAACTATTATATCTGTCAATGAAGTTCAGGTTTTAATTTTAAGATTTTCTTCTGCACGTTAAAAATAATAATAACAATTTACGATTGAAGGAGAAGGAAAAGGATATTACTCGAGCTCATAAGTGTATTACTATATAGGTGTGAGATCCATAAAAGTTGCAATTAAAGGTGATTTAATATAAACCCAAGTTTGTAGCATAATTTCAATAAATTCCATCTCTCACTATCTTAAACTGGGATCATCTGTAATTTGTAAATCTGACCGTCCAGATCTTAATATATATATTTTGTTGAAATTTTTTAAAAATAAATAAAATAAAATAAATCGGTTCCAAGTTTCACCTACTAACACAACTAGACATTGTCTTGACTCTTGATAATGACATTTTGACATTTCTAGAACGTACATCAGAGACACGCATGTCTTACAATTTCAAATAAATTTTTTATATATATAAAGTTCAACCATATTATTTAACACCGAACTCAACCCATTTTACATTTATAATTTGTCCTAACAACCGACCAACTTTTACTTCAAGAAACAAAATACTTAGATACAATTATATTTTAGAAGATGAAGTGGGTCCAGTAATACGTCTCTTACACTTATATATTGAGATTAAAAGTTTGAGTAGTATATTTTTCTCTAAATTCAAAATTAATTGTAATAACTAAAAATAAATATATCATTTATATATATATATATATTCATCAATTTATTCCTTTAAAATATTGAATAAATAACATTAAATCTGTCTAAAATTTATTGAATTATATTAAAAAATCAAAGTTCGTAAAAACTTACACTGAACTTTCCTAACGATAAGTTTTTTTACTATTAAAAAGTTGACTCGAGCATTCCCTAGTTCGCGATCTAAAGTGGATTCATGGTAAATCTACTATGTATCTCTCACCTTTTCTTCTACTTTTTTTTTAATGGTCAACTCTATTTTTTAACGGTTAAACTTAATATCATGGGAGTTCAGTATAAATTTATACAAATTTTAATTTTGAATGTAATTTAATACACTTAGTTAGATTTATTGTTATTTATTTTTAAAATATTTGTCTATACAAAGATGCAAGCAAACATGCGTAATTGTTGGTAGAAAGGAATTGGCCTTCAAAAGGATAAGATCTCCACTTCATTTTTTGTAGGTTGACTAATCAAACAAGAATCCTCGCAATTTTTTTATATTTTTCTATTCAATCTCTTTAATTTGTCAAAAAGTGTGGGGCATATATTACGGATTATTGGGTTGATTGTTGTTTAAGAAAATTATAAACTTCATTTGTTAATATTATGTTTTCATTTCTGTCTAACAGCTCAACCTTTGCTTGTTTCTCATGTCAACAATTTTAAAAAGTCCACGTGAAAACTTGTTGATGTAATATTATTATGGGGTAAATTGTAATAAAATACCCTAACATTTATTTATATTATAATAAAATTATGAGTTTAACCTTAATTATGTATTAGTACCCTATTGTAAGTTAATTTAGTTAAACATAAAGGTTTGACTAACAATTTTATGTAAAATGATAAAAATATTTTTAATTAAAAAATAAAAAATAATATTAGTTATTAAAATTAAAAAATTAATAAAATAAAAAAAATTAAATGAATTCATCCATTTAAAAATTTAATTTTTTAAATTTTTTAATTTTATAAAAAAATATAAATTATGAGTTCAAGTCGTATTATTTTTTTAAAATCTCAAACTTATTGTTAAAATAAAGGAATTCTTTTAAATAAAATATTTTTAAGTGTAGTTAATCAAATATTTTATAACTCGAAGGGTCTTATAAATGGACGTGATTTTGAAAATATCTCCATCCTTTCTTCTTTCTTTTCCATCAATTGAATAACAAGCAAAAACTATTATATAGAGTGATTTAAGGAGCGATATCTTGGGAGATACAATCACTTGCTTCATCAAGTAATCAATCAAACTTTGTATAATTTGATATTAGTTTTAAAAAAAAAACATTGAAAGACAATATGGAGCTTGCTTGATAAAAAAGTATAAAAAAAAAAATAGAAATCCATGCAAATAAAAGTACAATCGTGGACGAATGGTGGTGGAATTTCACCATGTGAAAATTCCTCTTTTTCCTAAGTTGAGCCACTTTTTTTTGTAACTAATTATTTTTAATAATTAGTTAAGTGTGTGTAGCTTTTATTTATGCTCATAAAATTTGAATAGGGAAGTTTTAAAATTTTAAATTACACTTAAAAAGAGAGGTATAATATACTGATAAATGTACAATTATAAGATTAATAATTGTCGGAATCTGTCGAGACGGGAGACATCTACCTACTCACACATGCTGATAAATATGTATGGTGAGAATTGAACCCTCACCACTGAGGTGGGAGTGAGATGCACTTAACCACTTAAGTTATGGATGGATGTGCGATGTATTAACTACTTAAACTATGAGTAAATTTATAATTATTTACTTATTTTACGTTTATCTTACTACTACGAAGTAAGTGAATTCCTCTACCAAGCAAGTGAAAAATAAAATGGAATAGCATTCAATTTAATTGGTGTTTGAATATGAGGATGGAATAATAAAATAGTGTATGAAATAAAAACATTATTATTTAGTTATTTTTGTTTCGATTTAGAAGTATTTAGTTGAAATACAGAAACAGATTCTAAAAAAAATAAAATTGAAATGTTATTTAAAGAAACAACTAATAAATTAAAATCTATAAAATAAAGTTTAAAATAAAAAATAATTGAATTCCTTTTACAAAATTAAAAATATTATTTACAAAATTAATTAGTAACATGACCCAAATAAAATTAGAGTAACAAATAGATTAAACAAATTCAACATTTCAAGGGAAAAAAAAATTTGAAATGTGTATGGATGCAGTTGCTTGCCTCTTTGGTAGCTCCAAGGCATATCTTCTTGTGAATGGTGATAAAATTTTTAGGACTTGACAACCAAGATTTAACTGTCTTGATTTTAGTGCATGCACACAATCTTACACGCCATGCAACTTGAATTTTGACTGTATTTTCCAACTTGCATCGTGAACATGGCTTCTTGCTTTTGCCGTTTATTGTCATGTCGGCAATGTGCTTACTTTTAATTCATAGTTAATTACACGCACATTTTCTAAGGTTTTACCAATTACGAGTAGAATTAATTTTATCATTTTTTAGTAATAACCTCCCCTGCCGTTAGTTAACTTCCATTAGATTTAACTGTTGACTAACCTTAACCGTTAAAATGACCAAAATACATCTAAAACAATATTTTCTTTTTTTAAAAAATAAAAAAAATATTTCTTTTAAAAAAATATTAAAAATTTAAACTTCAGAATTTTTTTAAAAATATTAAATTTGAAATGTGAAAATTCAATCTCCAGATTGGATCTCTACCGTCTATCTAATTTGATGGACGATGGAGATCCTATATGGATATTGGATCTCAAAAAAAAAAAAAAAAAAAATCTTGCTTAGCTAGATCTCCAGCGCGACGAACCCTTCTGAGTTCATCAACAAAGACGAACCCAGATAGGTTCATTACCCTTTTGGGTTCTTCGAATTTTTTTTTTTTTTAAATACCTATATCTGGGTTGGCCTTTGAAGGTGAACCCAGATCTAGGTATTAAAAAAAATTCGAAGAACCCAGAAACTGGGTTCTTCAAACAAATCCAGAAGGGTTCGAACCCTTCTGGGTTCGTTTGAAGAACCCAAAGGGTTTGATTCGTTCGAACCCTTTTGGGTTCTTCATACAAATCAAATCTACACATTTTTCTCTTAATTCGAGTGATGTGTCTTTTTTCATCTATGTCAGTGGTGGTTTAAGTATTACTATATGAATTTACCAGTATGTGTGGGTAAAAATCTTCCACCATTGATATTTTTAATTTAAGAAAATAGATATTTGGATCGTACATATAATAATTGATCTTAGTAGGTTTCGATAAACTTTTAACTCGTTCTATATTAACTTTTAGAGAAAAAAAAAAGAACATGAAACATCATATTAACAACAAGAAGACTTAGCGGTGAATACTAAAATTTACTAGTCAATAACAAGATGACATTTTAGGCAAGCTCCACCAACTTCTTGGCCCGATTCTTTTGTCACAAATGGAAGAGACACCCAGACAAGATCATCTGCAACAACAGTAATCTACAGAAGACTTTTTTTTTTATTTCTTTTTCCTTTTTTTTTTTCTATTTTTAAAACAGGCAATTGCAATGATTTGCAGTCAAATTTGTACAACTTTTACAACCAAAATTTTCTCAAGACTTTTGCCTTTTTTCATGGCAGCAAAGTCGTACCAATACTAACTCAACTCGCAAGTCTCGCAACAACCCACCACACTGTTGCTTTTTGATCACCCCATGTTATCAAGTAATATCATGACATCTATACACTAAAAAAATAAATTAATTAAAAAAAAGACCTTTATTAAAACATTTCTTCTTTTAAGGAAATAAATATTGATAATATTATCAATATAGTCCCCATATTTTTTATATTTTAAGGTACAATATAAAAAATATTCCTAAACGTTAATATTTTGATAATATTAGTAACATTTTCACAAATTTTGAATTTTAATATTTTTATCAAAATTAATATTTATTTTTTTATTATAATCCACGTATATTACTGACTTAGTTGAATTGAATTAAAAAAAAGATGGTCAATATATAAAGTGATAATTCAATTGTGATAAGGAATATGGTATTATTAACAACTCAACATATGAATAAGGTAAAAAAAAAAGAAAAGAATGTGTATTTTTCTTCTAATGAACAATGAAAAGCATGCATCTATATATTAACAAAGTCAATATGAAATTCAATTGGCTATAGTTGTAATCCAAGAAAAGGTTTTTGTTAATGATTCTGAAAATGACATAAATGATGCAATTGTTGAATTTAATTAACCATTAACTTAATGAAAGTGCCAAATTAGTAGTGGTCCTCTTCCTCCTACATTATTATTTTTTTTTTATAGAAGTTATAAGCAATCTTATAATATAGGTAGGTTGGGTTATCTTATCATGGACAGATATTGCTAAGACATGGTCCATGTGGTTACAAAAAGAAAAAGCACATGATTCACACCTCTCTTTTTTCGTTTTTTCTTTTTATGTAAGGACCTGTTTTTCTACTTCATATCCTTACCAACTACAGATTCATTCATAGCTCAATTTAAGTGGTCAGTGCATTTTGTTTTTATATCCGGAATAAAAGTTCGAGTCTCATATTTAAAAGTTGTGTTTGTAGTGAGACATCTCTTTCGCTGTAGGAATTAGTTTCCATATCGTACTTATAGTGATTGAACTTGATAAGTCCCAAACCGATTTAAAAATTAAATAAATTACCAACCGGTATGACTTTAGAAAATTTGTTGTCAAGCACCAAGTTTTTTTCAAACATATGCATATGTATACCTAAATTTCTTCATTCATCAATTTGTCAACTATTTTTTGTTGTTGAACTTGAAAGCATATTTCTGTTAGTTTCTTTTTTGCTTCAAATTTATTTATTCATGTTTTTCTTATGGTAAATTTATTTTTCTCATCATTTACTTTTTCATTTCACATATTCCGTCACTTAACCATAATTGATTTATGAAATATTCTACATTAGGAATGATAATAGTGTCAACCGGGACAAATCCTACCTTTAACTTTCTCAATTATAGATTTTAATTTACTTATCGTTTGTAACTCCTAATTTTATTATCGACGGATTATAAAATGAGTTACGAAAGAGGAATCCTTGCACGAAATGTACTTGCCGAACTTAGCTTATTCATTCTTTCATTATTTTATTTTTTTCTAAATAAAACAAGTAACCCTTTCATTTTTGTTAACTATAAAACCTATTTTTGTCCCATAACCGGTGGGTCATGACTCATGATCCCTCAAAAAACAATTTGGCCATTTTATTCACATGTTTGTGCAACTTCAATTATTGTAACACCAACTTCAACCTAAAATGATGTCTCCAAAACAACCAAAGCAACACCAATGTGAAAATGATAGAAACCAACTCAATTGAATCTGCCTTTGGCTTAGCTACCAACCTTGAATACCTACACTTTCTATTTTTATTTTTATTTTTTCCTTTTTTTTTCTACAATTTATTTTCATTAGATTGATAGGGAATATTCTTGGGTTATTTAATAAATTCGTTGTCTTGTCATGTTTTGGCATGTTTGGACGCTCACTCACCCACACTTGACATTGCCATCATATTACGTAATTTTCATGATTTAATATTTACATATTTTTTTAAAAATATTTACTTTAAAATAACAGTATATTCTTAAAATATATTAAATGTCATTTTATATGATGTGATAATTTATCTATAATTACTCTATATATATATATATATATTAAATATAATACTATTGGTTGCTATTTTTTTGGATTGATAATGAAACTTGAATGATATAATTATAATATATTCTCTATTTATTTATTGATCTATGTGATGGTAGCTGACTCACGTGAAACAGCTAGTAGAGTGGGAGACTTCTTTTTAAAATATAAAATAATTAAATACATAAAAAATTATTTTATTTTTTTTTTCTACAATATTTGGAGTTGGCGGCTAGAGCCTTACTGACAACCAAATAGATTAAATCGAATAAAATTGATTAATCTAAATTTGTTATAATAACGAATAGTATTAAGCAAAATTAATATATTTTTAATTCTCTAAACGCCCAGTAAAATTAAAGTTATTATATTAATTATAAAATTAATGAGTTTTAGATGACTTGAAGACAAACAAAATTGTACTATAGAATAGAACACATATAATTTTACAAGTTTTTAAAATATACAAAATAGTTTTTTATTCATTTTAAATCATGAGCAGTGATAAAAGATTAACAATAGTGAAAGTTGAGAGATCAAATTATTCTAATAATAAATAAATCAAATCAAATTAAATTAATAATCAAAGATTATTTATAAGCCGTTTTGAAGCGCCGGCGGGCCGCTTATACAGTTATACCTTTATTATGTCTCCGCCGCTCCTGCCCACTATACTTCATATTTCAAGGCCTAAAATTTGAGGAATTAATTATTTATATTAGAGAACATCAAAAAGCTTTTTTTTAGAATTTATAGAGTTAAAATAGGATCCAAGAAATTAGTGTGGGGAGACTCTTACTTCATGTCGTGGAATTAGCTATCCAAATAATACCAGTAGTTAGGTGAATTCATGGGGTTTGCAGGGAGGGGCGTGCCGAGAAATTATTGTTAGGATGGGTAAAAACAAAATAAAAATATTTTTTTCAGCGAACATCAACAATACAAAGAAATTTAATTAATTGAAAAGTAAAAATAAAATTATATAGGGGACATAATGAACATTATCCCTCCAAATGTATATATTAAATAAATAATATTAAATTTTAATAAGATAACAATAAAAAAAAAAAAGAAACATGCAATACAAATACAGATAAATCTTATTTAAACTTTATCTTGCGATATTTTACACAATCAAACTTGTTTATTATGATACTTGAGAGAAAGAGAGCATGTGAGTGGCCATGTGTGTAGAAAACTGGTCGGTCTGGTGTATACTTAGAATAGGGGAGAAAGAGAAGAAAGAAAGCAGAAAGCGAGAGCTCATGTAATGATAAATTGAGGTGAGAAATTTTTTTTTTTAATTAAATAGGTAAAATAATAATAATATTAAAGTTAAAGGGCATAATATGTAATTATATTTAAAAAAAACTTAAAAGTCTTGGTTGGGCAACTGTTCGGGTTATCCTCCATATGTGTCCGTTTCTTCTTGTTGGGTACTCGTGCCAACAAAAAAAATTAAAAATATTTTTAAAAATTATATATGTATATTTTGACAAAAAGTCTAAATGTGTAGGGATATATACGTTCAAAGTTCTATATGTCGTTTTTTCTTTAAGTTTTAATTGAAAATAAATGTAAAAGAATTAAAATTAAAAAGTAAAAAAGTACTACTTTTATTTTTATTTTTTAATATCTAAAAAGAGCTTGCAAATTTGAAAAACTCAAAAGAATAATTGTCGGTGTTGTTTTTGTTGTTGTTGTTGTTTTTAGACTTTAGACTTGAGTTTTCAAATTGTATCCAAAAGCTAAGAATATCCTTATAGGTTGACCAAAATTATCTGCCTTTTTATTAAAGGTCACTTTCTTTTTTTTTTGGTAAGAAAAAAATTGTCAATAGCCTAATTTTCAACGGAGTTAAAAGTAATTAAAAATAATGATGATGATGAATATCAAACATCTTCAATCAAAATTGAATATTTTTTATAAACAACCACATTAATTATCCTTCCTTTTCAAATTTAAATGTTAGGGGTAAGATATGACTTATTGAGAGGAAGTGTGATGATATATAATAAATTCTAATAGTAGATTTGCTTTTAATAATATTAAAGTTCGATTTAATTATGAAAATAAATAATAATAATAGGATAATTATCAATTTAGTCCCTAAATTTTGAAGAATTATAAACTTTTTAATGCAGTTATCTTTAATGATACCTATGGATCCTGAGTTTTTGTAAATGTATCAATTTGGTTATTCTGTGAGTCAACAATTAGTCAAACTTAATGGTTTCAGGGGTATTTTTATCTTTAAACATATCAATGGGTCAACAGTAAATTTTTTGATGAAATGACATATCAGTTAAAATTTTTTTAAAAAATTAAATTTTAAAATTTTTAAAAAAATTAAAAAAATCAGTTGAATCTCCACCATCTATCAAGATTAATGGACGGTGGAGATTATATTGAATTTTTTTTAAAAAAAAAATTATGAATGGAGAATTAAAAAAAATATATATTTTTAATGAAGATCCAATATAGAGATTGAATATTCAAACCAAGAACAGCAAAAAAAAAAAAAATTGAAAATCGAACTTGGAGATGGAGACCTAGTTCGATTTTTTGAAATATATATATATATATATATATATATATATATATATATATTTTGCTATTCTTGGTAGAGACCCGGCAGTGGAGATCCAATTTGAATCTCTATTAAAATTTTTTTTTTTAATTCCTCATTCATAATATTTTTTTTATAAAAATAATTTCAATATGATTTCCACCGTCCATCAATTTTGATGGACAAATCTATCAAGATTGATGGACGGTGGAAATCCATTTAATTTTTTTTAAAATTTTTAAATTTAATTTTTAAAAAATTTATATAAAATGATTATATTACTCTTCTGATTATTAACAATTTTTTTAAAAATTTGATGATAAATTTGTAATTTTAACTCATTTAAATGGAATTAAGGGAAAAACTGTGTTTTAAAAATATTTTTTGTTAGTTTAACTGTTAAAAAATTAGTCAGAGAAATCAAATTAATACATTTACGAAAATTTAGGGTCCATGGGTACTAATAAAGTAAACTGCGTTAAAAAACTCATAATTCGTTAAAATTTAGGGACTAAATTGATAATTAGCCTTAAAAATTGATTCCAAACTTAAATTTAAGAAATTCATAAATCAATGTAGAATCACTAAAATTTATGTACAAACTAAACCAAAAATAAAATGTTAAAGTACAATACTTTTCTCGAACTTAGTTACACATAAATTACAACGAAGCTACTTAAGGTTTGTATTTTACAGACAGAAATAACTTTATAAAAAATTAACAACGAACCCTTCTGTCGTTATCGTCGACTGTTAAAAATAACCGTTAACCGTTTTAAAAGTGTAAAATACCAAAATATTCCTAATTAAAATTTTTAAAAACAAAGGGTGAATTGTACTAATGTACCATGAGTTTCTCTTAATTTTTTTAAAAACTTAAAAACAATAAACAAAATTTAATGGATCTCCACCGTTTATCAATCGTGATGGACGATGGATCATATTAAAAAAATATTTTAAAAAAAATAATTATAAAAATAAAAAAATAAAAAATAAATTTTAATTGGATGGAGATGGAGATCCGATCTCCAGATTGGATCTTGACCATCCATTAAGATTGATGGACAGTAGAGATCCAATCCATATTGGATCTCCATCAATAACAAAAAAAAAAAAAAAAGTGAAAAAGTAAAATCTCCATAGCTGGTCTAGCGATGAACAATCTCGACAAACCAGAAACTGGGTTTTTCGAGGAAGAGGAACCTAGAAACTGGGTTCATCTAATGAATCTAGGAACAAAGTTCTCTAATAAATCCAGGAATTGGGTTTAAGGTCGTCTATCGCAGGAGATCCAGCTATGATTGGATATCCAGCGATGGAGATTTTAATTTTTCAAATTTGTTTTTTATTATTGATGGAGATCTAATTTTTATTTTTATAAATGTTATTTTTTTAAAAAATAATTTATTTTTTTAATATGATCTCTTATCGTCAATTAAGATTAATGAACGATAGAGATTCATTAATTTTTTTTATTATTTTCAATTTTTTAAAAAAATTAAGAGAAATTCAGGATACTTTAGTGCAATTCATCCTTTGTTTTTTAAATTTTTAATTAGAGATATTTTGATCTTTTTATATTTTTAAACGATCAACGGTAACGGTAGTGGAATTCGCTGTTAATTTTTTATAAAATTATTTTTATCTGTAAAATAATTAATTTAAAATAAGTTCACTGTAATTTGTCTTTTAACTACAATATAAATATTTATATATATATATATATATTGAAAGAAACAGAAAATATTAAAGATCCATTTTTGTTGGGAGTCCGTACGCGAGCATTTAGCAGGTGTGTGGTACGTACACGTGCAGTTGTGTTGGTTGAAAACAAAACAAACCAAAGTATCAAACCAAACCACTGACCAAGGTTCAGATCAGACGGGTCTTGTCCTAACAATGCAATGCGGTACACGGGATTTGTTTTTACGGATTCTGGGAAGATTCACTCCAGAAGGGCATTTTCGTCATTTAAAACTGAATCTTTTTTTATTTCATCTAGATTCTTCCTATCTTTTTGGACTTATCATATAACTATACATAATATCCATTAATCATGGTATATTCTTAGGTATATACCACAAGATTATACCCAATATCCAACGTTTAATTAGAAAGTTTTTGATTCTGGGTCCAAAAATAACATTTAAAAAATTCCCATAAAATTAATATTTTAGTTATAGTTTGACAAATTTCCTTAAATAATATAAACGGAGAATTATGAGAAAAAAGAAACCCCTTTCAAAGTGTTGTTTCTCCATTTTAATCAAATCCAAAAAATATATTTTGGAATTCTTTCTAAAATAAAATATATAATTTAATAATTAATCAAATATTTAAAAAATAATTAATTTTGTCAAAATAATGAAAATTAAAGAGAAAGAGAAATATTACCCAAAGTGTAATTAAATTTGTAAAAATTTAGCTTAGCATAGAATATCAAAGTATTAAAAGTGAATACAACTTTTTTTTTTTCATACAGTGTTTGGGTTAATTTGCCCACACCATAATTAATTTTTGTTCGGATTAGAGTCTCATCCTAATCAAAAAGTGTTTTAAGTGGAATTCAAACTCTTATTCTACGAGCAAAGTTTAAGTGGATACATTCTTAAATAAACTTAATTGATGTAGACGTAATACCGAGGAGTAGTCAGAACCCAAGACAAGTCAAACTATATATTAATTTCCCAACAACTTGTATAATAAATTATAAATGACCTGCCTAAGAGGCAAAGTGGTCAGATTAAATTAATTACCACTAAATTTTGGACGGTCCACATTAAGCTGTCATTAAAATATTTCAATTTCTTTATTTTTTTCTCCAAGAAAAATAAAAAAAAACGAAAATTACCTCACCTAACCCTATTAAATTATTCAAATCCCCACCCCAACCCCTATAAAAATCCAAATCCAAGGAAACGGATAAAACAAGTTGCCTGTCCAAAAATTCAATATCGTAATCAGACAAAGAGTCTCACAGTCCTGTCAGAATCCGGCTTCGTTTTGTCCACGTAGACTCCCGGTAAATTTTCCTCGTGCCTCCTCACCGGCTACTCCCGGTAAATTTTCTTTGAAATATCTTGTTTTGTTTTTTACTCTCTCTCTCTCTCTTTCTCTTACAAGCAATTTGGATTTTTAATGCCCTTATTCGTTTAATTTTTACTCTATTTTCTCCCTCTCTCTCTGGCTATAAATACCAGCTCTCGAGCGCATGCTCATTTTTTCCTTTCTTCTTCTTCTTCTCTCTCTCTCTCTCTCTCTCTCTCTCTCTATATATATATATCTCTTCTTCGCTGTCTCTTCGCCGTTGCCGATCACATTCAGGCGACCACCTAAACCGACGGAGAAACTCCTCCTCTCGTTCTCCGCCGAATACGTCTTCATCTTCGTCTTCTGAGGTCTGCTCTCTCGTTTCCTCTTCTTGATTTTTTTGCAGCTCCAGATCTGACCGTTCGTCTTTTACGTGGCTCACTACCTGTGTAACTGACAAAGTTTGACCGTTTATTTCAGTTATAGATCTTGATCTGTCTGTTTTTACTACATATTTATTATTTTTTTATTTTTTTTGTCTGTGTTAAATTTCCGTTGAAATATAAGTATAATGTGGTGCATTTGTTGAAATTTTTAATCTGCAAATGTAAATCTTATAAATTCGTTAGAAAGTTAAATTTTTGTTTTTATCAGTTTATGTCAGCTTGTAAATCTTAAATGTCCACAGAGAGAGCTGATAATTGTATTTATTTATTAATTGGTGGCGCTTTTAATGTTTTATTTTTCTATTTATATATATGATATATCTGTGTTACATAATATATTATTATTCATGTGTTGCTCATTGTTTGATTTTGAATTATTTGCTTGATAGATCTCTGGTTGTGTGATAATAAAGACTGATTTTTCGGTTGCATCGGACATAATCTGTAAGAGAAAAAGAAAATGGACGGGACTAGAGAGACCCTAGGACTAAGAAATGTGAGCTCACATTGCTCAATCTCTGAAATGGACGACTACGATCTCTCCCGCCTCCTTGATAAGCCTAGGCTTAACATTGAGAGGCAGAGGTCGTTTGATGAGAGATCGCTGAGCGAGCTCTCTATTGGTTTGTCACGTGGAGGACTAGACAATTTTGAGAGCACGTATTCGCCTGGTGGAAGGTCAGGGATGGACACACCAGCATCTTCCACTAGGAACTCGTTCGAACCACACCCAATGGTGGCGGAGGCGTGGGAAGCTCTGAGAAGGTCCTTGGTGTATTTCAGGGGTCAGCCGGTTGGCACGATTGCTGCATATGATCATGCTTCTGAGGAGGTTTTGAACTACGATCAGGTAAATGTTTTTATTATATATGTATCTATATTTGTATTATGAAGATTTGTTATGGTTTTGGAGATTCATTGTTTTGATTTAATATGCAAAAAGGTAGGTGATGCCAATTTTGGGAAAAAAAATATTGATGAGCCATCAGAGGTTGGGAGGTGAATACGAAGGAATGCATAAAATTGATAACTCTGATCTAAGTGGAGGAAGTGTGAATTTTAATGTGGTCCAAGAGCAAACCACATATGGAAAACTGTTGTTCTTTGATGTTAATATGTTGAAGAACACAGAGATTGGAAGTTCGATAGAATTTGGAAGGTTTCTTAATAATAAAAAGGTGAAGGATCAAATTGAAATTGAACTGCCAAAAGATAAAAAGTGTGTGTGTGAGAGAGAGAGAGAGAGAGTGCATTGGATAACATATGCTATTACTTGATGGTAGACAACATATTTCCTAGTTTTGACAGTTGAACTAAGTTAAAAATTATTTGCGAGTAAATGTTCAATATCGGATATCAAGAGCCTGGTGTACTTTTGTAAATCATGATAAATTGTATCCTTAGTTCTAAATTTGCTTTTTGTTTTTGTGTAGGTTTTTGTAAGAGATTTTGTACCCAGTGCTCTGGCTTTTCTGATGAATGGTGAGCCTGATATAGTCAAGAACTTCCTCTTGAAGACGCTGCATATTCAAGGATGGGAAAAAAGAATAGACCGCTTCAAGCTTGGAGAAGGTGCAATGCCAGCTAGCTTCAAAGTTCTTCATGATCCTGTTCGGAAAACAGATACTCTTATTGCAGATTTTGGTGAGAGCGCAATTGGAAGAGTTGCGCCAGTTGATTCTGGATTCTGGTGGATCATTCTGCTTCGTGCATATACAAAGTCTACTGGAGATTTGACACTGGCAGACACGCCAGAGTGTCAAAAGGGGATGAGGTTAATATTGGCTCTTTGTCTATCAGAAGGGTTCGATACATTCCCAACCCTGCTTTGTGCCGATGGTTGCTCCATGATTGATCGAAGAATGGTAAACTTTCCTTGTGATATTGTTTCAGCTGTGAACGTGCTAAACATGTTGTTGCCTTTTTAGCTATTACAAGACCCAAATTGGGGATATGAGCTTTGCTTTTTTCTAGGACTTTTCCTGTCAAAAGTGTTCAAAGCTTCTTATGCTATGTGTACTATATGTTACGTTTATATGCCAAGAATAGATTTAATGGCTTATCGTTTAAGAATCGGTCCTAGATTAATTAAAATAGAAAAACAAGATTCATATAGCTTAGTCAACATACTTGTGGGGGGACTAGATATTTGCTCAATTAGGTTCTCTTATCCAAAATATATTTTTGAAAGTTAGTTATTTATGCGCTTTAAGTTGTTAAAGAAAAATGAGATAACTAGTGTAGTGGGGGATAGATATTGTTATGGATGCTATTCATTTTGTATTCTCAATCTTTCTCTGTCGATAATGGTCCTGCTTTTTTGCTTTGCATGTGCAGTGAACATTTATTTATTTTTAATAATTTTAAGTTGATTCTCTTTATGGCTTGGCTTATTATAGAACATAGCTATCATGTGAAAATAATGATTTTCTGTTGTCTTATTTTTGCTTTGTATGAAACATTAATTAGGGTCTAATTTTTCAATATCACCTTTTTCTTAGATTTTCCATTCATTATGTGTTGCACGACGGCATCTTGAAGTCAAAAGAATTACTACAATGATTATGTGAGCTAGATTTAATTTATTTTGCTTCTTTTTGGCTTAAATTAATAATTACATGAAAGGGAAATTACTTCAATTACATTTTCCAAATAAAGATTAAATGGATGGTGGCTTAAGGCTTTGATCTCAGAGCAACAGTATGATAGAATAGTTTTAGCATCATCCTTGAAGTCGACTTTACTGTTGTTGCAAGTCTATATTCTGGATTTTGCTGCTTTTTTTTTTCCTTACGCTAAGAAAATATGTGTGCCTAAATGTTTCCAATTAAAAGTATTCATCCCCAGCATTCAGTTATCTTTCTGTTCTGAAGAAACATCTCTTCTTGTACCATTGTGCTTTTGTTCCTCTGGCATACTTATCTGAAGAAACATCTCTTCTTTGCTTGATCTGTTCAAGTTATCAGTTTCACTTCTCCTCGGTGTGCAAAGAAACCTCTATATAGGGTGCAACCATTCTGACCATTTTCCTTTTTGTAAATCAGCAATGTTATTACTGCTGTCATTTCTCTTCTCATGTTTTTGGTTGTCACAATGATAATTCAAATTCTTTTTTTTTTTTGTTCCTTTCTTTTTTGTGTTCTCATGCTAAAACTATCATAAGCCTATTTGGCTCTTAGTTTGCAGAAAGTGTCATCTAACGACTAATTAAGGTTTTTTTTTTCCTTTTCTCAATGGTGTGCATGGTTTCCTTGGTCTGAAATTTTATCTCCATCGAAACCTTTATTAATGTAAAAATGGGTGGATGAAGAAATTAGAGTATATTGTTGCAGTTAAAGCAATGTTTACTTTCTATTTTGATCAGGGAACTTGTTTCAACTGAAGTACAAATATCAATGCCATTGTTTTTAAACTCAGCTTCACTATAGAAAGAAAAATTCTTAAAATATCTTCTCCTACTGTCATCTTAATATGTATAGGATAATATTTGTTGTAAGTTGTCTATCTAAATAATGGTAAAATATTATAGCTTATGCTTTAGTTTGCCATGACAACAGATTGCACAGAAGCCGAATTATTATACAAAGTTGTATTCTATGGCAATTCCTGTTTTTCTTGTTCCTCATCTCAAAAAGAAAAAAAAAAAAAAAAAGAAGGAAAAATAATATACCACATTGTTATATCCTTTGTTATGATACCTTTACCTATCACTTTCACTTTTTTAAGGCTATTTATTGAATCCTTGTACCTTGTCTCTCTTAGGGGTTCAACAAGTTTTACCATTTTCTACATGTTTTAATCTTGTAAATTAATTTTGCAGGGTATTTATGGTTATCCCATTGAAATTCAAGCGCTTTTCTTTATGGCACTAAGGTCCGCTTTGTCTATGTTGAAACATGATGCTGAAGGGAAAGAATTTGTTGAGAGAATTGTAAAACGTTTGCATGCTTTAAGTTATCATATGAGAAGTTACTTCTGGCTTGACTTTCAACAGCTAAATGACATATACAGATATAAGACCGAGGAATACTCTCACACAGCAGTAAATAAATTTAATGTTATTCCTGATTCTATCCCTGAATGGGTTTTCGAGTTTATGCCAACACGTGGTGGCTACTTCATTGGCAATGTTAGTCCTGCAAGGATGGATTTTCGATGGTTCGCTCTAGGTAATTGTGTTGCAATTCTATCTTCTCTTGCAACCCCAGAGCAATCAATGGCTATTATGGATCTTATCGAATCTCGCTGGGAAGAGCTGGTTGGTGAAATGCCGTTAAAAATAGCTTATCCTGCTATAGAAAGTCATGACTGGCGGATTGTAACTGGTTGTGATCCCAAGAATACCAGATGGAGCTACCATAATGGAGGCTCTTGGCCAGGTTTGTTCCTCCGATTCTTCAAACTATCTTATTTGATGGATTATTATTAGGACAAACGATTTTTGAGCCTATTAAGATATACTGTGAAGATAGTTATTCTTGTTTTCGGTTATAAGTTATTCTTGTTTGATGTCACAGAATGTTATATTTAAGGTGGATTTCTTCGCATTAGCTATTGTTTCGGATTTCTTTCTATATTGGTACTAAGGCTGTCCGGTTGACATGAATTTTTCGATATTATGTTTCTTTGTTTAGATGATCTGTCTAACATTTATTTTTTTTCCCCTACAAAAAATGTTCTCATTTATCTCAATGCAGTGCTTTTGTGGATGCTAACGGCTGCATGCATCAAAACGGGGCGACCACAAATCGCAAGAAAAGCTATTGATCTTGCCGAGACCCGTTTGCTAAAAGATAGCTGGCCAGAATATTACGATGGGAAGCTTGGAAGATATATTGGTAAACAAGCGAGGAAATACCAAACATGGTCCATTGCAGGGTATTTGGTGGCAAAGATGATGCTGGAGGATCCGTCACACTTGGGTATGATTTCCCTCGAAGAGGACAAACAAATGAAGCCGGTGCTCAAACGATCATCGTCCTGGACTTGCTGAAAACACGCAAGCCGTCAAGATTAAATAGCAGGAAAGGATAGGGAAAAAAAAAAAAAAAACAACACAAATTCAAAAAGACTTGAGATCTTGGCACTTCCTTACAATAACACTATTCTTTTGCAGTCCGGCCTGGTAGGTTTGATTTTAAAAGTTTGTTTTCTTTTCTTCTTTTTTTTTCTCCTTTTTTTTTGTACAATAGCTTCTGCTAAAAACTAGAGTCTTGGGTTATCAAATAAAAAGAAGATACATTTTGCTGTCTTGTGTTTAAAATTTTCAAAGTGGCAAATTCTTGAATGCCTATTTGTGAAGTTTCTTTCTTCTTTTTGGAACATTTTGATGGCAAAAATTAAGTTGTCTTCATTGTTATGTTCCATTGACATTTAAACATGTGTGGTGTTTATATTAAGTTAAATTTGTAAATTTTTTTTTTTTTTTTTTTGTAATCTATAGGTTGGGATAATTACTAGTTTAGCAACATTTATTTGTACTTTTTAATTCATTTACACTTCTCAAACCTTTGCATTCATATACTTCTATCAAGCTTTGGGTTAAGAGTAATGGATGATTGAGTGGAAATCATAGTTTAAATGACAAATAGAATTTGACACAAGTAGAGATATTTTTGGAACTTGTCATATTATAAAATGTGTTCAAAATTTGACTACAATGGCCATTCTAGTTTATATGACCCATTTTGTTCATTTGAACTCTATTATCTTTATCTATCTTCACCTTTAAGACACTTAAGACAACTTTATTCAAACAAAAATTAAGCTAGCATGATAAGAGAATAAACACCCTTCAAACAAGTAGGAGAAGTAAAGAAAGTGACCCATTGTTGCCCTTACAAGTTACAAGCGTATCTCGTAATGTGATTTCGTGATTCGTGGTAAGAGTATTTATTCAATCTGATAGGTTCGATTCAAATCGTTATCACCGTATGTCAAAAAAAATTTTTACTATTATGAGGATTCAGCTTCCTTTATTTGTTTCACAAAGTTCCTACTTCCTCTAACAGAACAGAATTTCTTCCAAATAAAAATTAAAAAAAACAAAAAAAACCATTTACAATTGAAATCTAAGAACAATCTAAAACCAAAAAACCAAAAAAAATTTAAACACTTCTCTAGGAATTATTGAGAATCCGTCCGATTTTCATCTCCACTCTCACTGGCTTGACTCCGGTTTTCTTCATGAACATTTTTCTCCAAACTCATGCCCATAGAATAATTATTAGCACCAGCCACTTGAATCGGGTTCACCGGTCCAAGTCCGCAATACTGAGCCGGATTAAAACTCCACATCCGTGTTTCCGCTGCTGACGCCGCACCGCTGCTCATTGGCAGCATCCAGAATGTATTTCCGCTGTTAGTAGCGGCCGGTCCAACTGCCCACATAGCCGGAACCGGCATGACATTACTGTTCTGAAGAAACTGAACCGGAACCTGCTCCTGATCCGGACCACCGGTTCTTTCTGCAACTGCTTCACTGGTCGATGAAGTAGTTATTACAGTTACTCCACTTGTTTCTTTGAAAAAGTTATCTCTAAATTGAGAATATAATTGACTGTTATATAAGCCGCCGAGAAAAGAAGTCCTAGGAGGAGATTTCGACGACGGCGGCGCCAAGACGGTGGAGCTCCTGCTGCTACGTAAAGAGACGTTAAGGGTGGAAAAGTTGGCGGGGATGGTGCCGGTTCCGGTGGCGGCGATGACGGCGGGCTCGGCCTGTTGCAAGAGCCACTCGATGGTCTCTCCGTCGGACTTATGACCCAATTCCCTCGTCAGCTGGAAGACTCTGGCGGCGCAGACGGCCGGCATCCGTATGCGTCGCCCGCGGCCGTCCACCTTGGTGTGGCGGTCCTTGGACGGTCTTTTGGCTGCGGCCGCTTTCGTAGTGGTTGTGGTGGTCTTAGCGGTTGAATTTATGGAGCCCATATTGAAGGAGACATGAGTGGACTCAATAGGTGGTTCAGTTTCCTGTGGTTTGAGTGAAGCTTCTTGTTTATGAACACCGTCGTGGTGGCGGCGGCGGCCTGTGACACTTTGGTCCTCTGACTCCATTATTTTCTTCTAGCTTTTCTATTCTTGTATGAAATTCCAATTGTTTGATTTCCAGTTGATATATATATATATATATATATATATATATATAAACCATTTCTTTGGAGCATTAGAGACAAAAAAAATTTCTAACTTTTAACTGCACGTCAATTTGAAATACGGGTTTTTATAGACTACTGTCACCTTTCGATACTTAAATAATTTAAAATTTGTATTTAATAAATTAAATATCGAATTTAAAATTAAAAAAATTTACCATAATATTGTTGTCTAATTTCTGAAGTTACTTGCTTGTTAAATGCGTAAATGAGGCATGGAAGCAATGATTAGTGGAGAAAGAAAGAGGAAAGTAGGGTTTGTGATTGTGGGGAGAGAGAGTAGTTTGTTTGTGTGATTGTAAGTACACCACACCAGTGCCACCGGTAGTGGGTGGAGATTTTTATTGTGTTTTTCTTATTTAGAGTGTCTCTAGAGTGAGAGTAGGTGAAAGAAAGAAGAGACATAGACTCAGAGCCAAAAAAGAATCAATGTACGTGGGGTCATCATCTGCCTGCACTTGTCTCCGTCACATGGTAGATTATGATACCTTGTGGGATTTTGCCCCTCATTATATTTTTTTTATTTTTTATTTTCATGTTCCTTGTAGTTTTAACTATTCGAACCTGAAATTTTACAGGCTTGATGTGTTATTGAAGTGTTGGAATTTGAATGAATTTGAAGCATTTGATTTAAATTGGTGTGAATTTAGGTGGATCTGAAAAGTGGAGAGGGGCGACCTCCTCCACTGATAGTAGTGGATTCGGCATACATCTCCGTTCTATTACAATAGAGGAAGCACTTCCACAGCGCATATTCCTCCATTAATATTATTGAAGTCCACTCATAAATGGCCTCCATTGTGATTTACAAGGGCCATGAGACGTACAGCTCCGTTATGTTACAATGGAAGAAATAATTCCACTGTAATGAAGCAGAGATTTTTCCATTCATATTATCGAAGGCCACTCTCATGGCCTCTAATTCGTGAGAGTGGCCTCCAATTTTATTTTTATTGTCATATAATGTTTCACTTTTTATTTTGATTTACTGAGTATGGGTATTTTGGGCATTTGTCAAGTAAAAATGATTTATATTTAATGTAGAGCTAATTGCATAAACCTCACCTAAAATTTGATCAAACGTAACATTTGATCAGGAAAATTTTTTGTCAAAAATTCAAAAATTGACTAACGGAAGGAAATGTCCTTGTCAATAAACCTAAAAATAAACTCTACCTATAATTAAATAAATCTCAGGGGAGGTAAATACTATTTATTCTAAAATATAAATCTTCAACACTGTTAAGTGTAATGGGTGTTTGCGTAGAATATACAAACTCGTACGAAGACCAAACCTTAAGGGCTCTCGTGTAATTTCTTCTACACAAAGTCTTGTTTTCAACTAATCAGTTTAACTTGTGATAAAAATTATTGCAAACAATTCTTTCCAACATCATAGCAATAGCAATGGGTTGTACTTCATGAATTATGGTGTTGAATTATTGGAAGTGAAAAATAATATAAAAATGAGTATTTTTGTACCTATATAATTTGTCTATATGTCCAATTTTTAATGTTTCAATTTTTATTTTGATTTATCATGCATAGGTATTTTGGACATTTGTCATGTAAAAATGATTCAGAATAAATAAAACTGAACCTATATAAAGCGTTTAAATTATATTTAAAATTAAAATTTATATTAAATTTTTTTAATATATGGTGTTGAATTATTGGAAGTGAAAAATAATATAAAAATGAGTATTTTTGTACCTATATAATTTGTCTATATGTCCAATTTTTAATGTTTCAATTTTTATTTTGATTTATCATGCATAGGTATTTTGGACATTTGTCATGTAAAAATGATTCAGAACAAATAAAACTGAACCTATATAAAGCGTTTAAATTATATTTAAAATTAAAATTTATATTAAATTTTTTTAATATTAAATTTGATGGTTAAAAAATAAGATTGACCGTTAAAAAAAAAAAAAAATATCCATGAAGAATCCACCATATATTCATTATAAATTGCAAACTAAGAATGCTCGAGTCTACTTTTTAATGGTTAAGTGTAATTTCTTCTATACAAAATCAGGTTTTCAACTAGTCAGTTACCTTGTGATAAAAATTATTGCACACAATTCTTTCCAACATGATAGCAACTGTGGGTTGTACTTTATGAATTATGGTGTTGAATTATTGGAAGTGAAAAATAATATAACACCACAAATTTTCTACTATATAATTTGTCTGTATGTCCAATCTCTTTTAGCTTTCAATTATTGTCCAGTGTCTGAGTAATGGTTGAAGATGACAATCATGATGACGCAAATCTTCAGTCTCATCCCAACCCAATTCCAACGAAGATAAAACACAATTCATCTCTCTAAACTCCTATTTTTCTTCAAAGGCAAAAAAACTAACATTACATACGACAGCAAAAACCAAGTCACTTTAGACATGTAGAGAACAGCATCTTTAAAGATTCTTATTCAAGACTTGAGAGAGTGAAAACAAGCAACCAGCAAAACCAATAACAGGAAAAAGAAAAAATATAACCTGAAATTGCGAAACCTTCGTCTCACCGCAGCAATAGTGCTATTAACAGCACTCCAGAGTTGTTTGAATTATTAAACCAAGAAATATAATGTTTTAGGCGGATGCAGTTTTTTTTTCTAAAGAAAATTTTAACCATTTCTATCTACTCAGTTCGATTGCATGCATGTATCAGACGCCTCCAAGAAACGAAACCGACTTAGCTAGAAGCAGTCTTTTTCTGCTGGAAAACAACAGCAAAGATAGGAACACCAACACCGATGCTGAAGGCGGTGAAGACGCCAAGAGACATCTTCAACTTCTGATGCTTCATCCTATCCAAGTTATACATGTGCTTTGCGTGAAGGTAGAATGGTTCATCGTGGCCATGTCCTCCCATCCTCTTCACCCCAGTTGAATGAAAACCCCGGTTCACTGTCAAACAGGAATCCACTTCAGTTAAGTTCATAAATCAAACCAAACCTAATGAAAGGAACAATAGGAGAAAGGGCAATCACAAATTTGGTTTAACACCGACTTCTTAAGAGAAGAGGTAAGTTTTCTATATCAGCTAAATCTGCTTGGAAGTAGATTGAAATATCACACACCCACAAGGACACATAGGACATGTAAACAAAAAAAAAAATCTGCAAGAGGTCAAAAGTATACTGCATATCCTTTCTGGAAAAATGCTTAGGTCATGGGAATACGGTTAACTACTACCTCGGAAATACTTTATTCATTGGAATACTAATAAGAATACACAATATACAGTGAAGAAGTTTCATGATCATACTAAACAAATGACAACATAAACTATAGAGCCAACAGCTAATCCTTGATACATTTGATTTTGGACAAAAGACTTTGATGTCGAAACAACTAAAAACCTTTTCAGAAGAAGGTAAGATGTGGTTGGTCATTATACTAAGTTTCTTAAACAGTTATCTTATGTTTCACAAGCATTGCCAAAAAAGTCGTTCACATGTTTCATGCAAAATTGTTTATGAGTTAAGTTTTATTCACTGTTATCAGACTCCAAATCCCAACTGTACAATCCTACAAATCTCATTCCAATCACAAACCACTTCTGTCCAGTTGTGATTAGCTAACAAAACCCTATTTGACTCCCGACAGCTAATATCCGTAACCACTTCAAAGAATCTAACTCAACATAATTCAAGTGAGTCTGTGTCTATGTATTTATATAGTAGTTATCCAGTCAATACATCTTCACAAAAATTCTTTCCAGAGGCACTATCTCAGTCCTTGGAGGTCTGTTTACATTATAATATTTTTTTAAAAAGAACATGTTTAGAAAATTTCTAGAGCACTTCAGTTTGTCTGCAGCCCTAATGAAAATGAACATTGGGTCATCAAGATAAACCATCTTCGCAACAATGCCAGCACATACATTAAAAATTTGGTTTAAAAAAAAAAAACAAAATCACGTTATGAAAATAGAATTTCACTCAAGGAGACAAATTGCAAGATATTTGGAGTCACACTACATTATTCACCAGCAGTTAAAAACAGAAGTTACCACAACACAAGGGCAATGACAACAAGTTAAGTCATTAGTTATCGGAGAAACATGAATTCATCGAGGCAAACAACTACAAGTACAAAATCATAGAAAAAACCACAAAGATTGAATCTAAATCAAGTGTTGAGCTGATAAAAGCGTGGACTCCCTTTAAAATCTACGTAACCCAAAGAATCCACATTTACTTCATTGTAATCATCCACACATACGCAGCCGTGCACAAAATCATCACCTTCGTAAATTCATTAAATTTAGACTGCAAATCATATCAAAATCCTATAATATATAGTCCAATCAGAAATAATCAGTTAATCAGCAAAAATACGACTCTAATAAACAGTAAATGAAAAACCCACAAGTGAATTAACTTTAATCAGATCTACACAGACCGGAAATCGAAGACCCAGAATCTTAATTTTATCAAAAAACCCAACAAAAAAGGAGAAATATGAAATAAAACACAAAAAATACAATAAAATCGAAACTCTAGAAAATTCGAGTAAACGAGAACTGACCTGACTTGGACACAAGCGATTGGGAAAAGGTGAGGAGCCTTGAAGCAGATCTGAGCCCATTGTTCAAAGCCATGGCTTCTTCTTCTACTTCTTCTTTATCGGCGTTTTCTAAACAGATCGTAAAATAGATAAAACTGGTGAAGACGTCTTCTTCTTCGCTTGTGTAGGGCGCCGCGCACACATATAGGCTTACACGTGCGAGTCCACACACGTGGCAGTCATTGAGGGTTCGTGGACTCGGGTGGGCCTGTCCAGAATATTTTGGACCAGGCCCATTTGAAGACCCGTTTTGAGGGTTATGTATAGTAAAGCGAAGGCGAAGCGAACAAGTGAGCTCGTCAAGTGGAGAGTTGAATTGAATCCCTTCCAGTTTCCTCGCCACGCACGCAGCCACCTGTCCACCCCTCACTCTCTCTCTCTCTGCGCTTTCTGGTTTGTCTCTTTAGCGCCGCATCCTCGCTCCTGTCGCCGCTCCTCGCGCCTCCGCTCCTCGATCCGCCGCTCCTCCCACCGCCGCTCCTCGATCTCCACGCCGCCGGTCGCCAAACGTTGCAGCACTTCACGCCGTTGCTCACCAAACACTACTGGTTTGCAGTACGGACTTTAACTAATCCGAGGTAACAGATTGATTTTTGTTATTGTTTGATAGCGTTTTTGTTCTTTTCGCTTTATATATCTTGGGTATGATTTTCTGTGTGTAATATAAGATCTTATTGTGGAGTTTAATCTTCAATAAAAAGAAAAATGTGGTAATAATTTGACAATCCTGAATTTGTAATAGACAAAAAGAATCTTCACCGCCTTGGACTTGAGCAGAGTAATTTCTTGTCCACAAACAGTGTCTTGAGCTTGTTGCTCTGTTGTCACCAGGGTTGGCCATTCTTGTTATTATAAAATGTTAAAGAGCTATGGATAATGGCATCTCCAATCTTTTGCATTAAATCTTACACCATTTTTGTGTTAAAAAGCATCTTTATGGAATATGTTTACATAAAAATATTTTTACACCAATTATTTAACACCAAATTAGTTTAAACAACATCTTTAAAGAATATTAATTAATTTTTATTTAATAATTTATATAATATTAATTAATTTTTTAATATAAAAATATTATTATTAAATAATTAATCATATGTATTTAATTTTACTTAATTTTAATATTATTATTTTTATTATATTATTGAATTTTTATATTATAATTATTAAAAAATTAATTTAATATAAAAATTTAACATTATTTAAATATATTATTAATAAGTAAATTAAATAAATTATATATATAATATTGGGTTTATTTTTTATAATATTTTAATTTATAAATTTTATTATTTATTATATTTTATAAATACATTAAATAATAAAATAATATAAAAAAAATACAATTTGTTTGAATTAAATAAAAGAGGTTAAAATGAGAATTTTATAAAATCCCAAACATTTGGCGTTTGCTGTAGCTGTGACACTATAGCTAAGAGAAGTGCAGTGGAGCACTATTTTGGTGTAAAAACACCAAATTGGTGTGATTTGGTGCTCCAATGGAGCACTAAATCCCAATTTCTAAAATAAAAAAAAAATAGTGTGATGAATAGCGTCACACCAAATTTTATTAAATTTGGTATAAAATTTGGTGTGATACTATTCATCATCCATTTTTTTTTTTAACTTTTATAAATTTTCAATTTAACCCTCCTTTAGTTAGTTCAAACAAATTTTATTCGTTTTATATTTTTTTATCAATTTAATATATTTATAAAATTTGATAAATAATAAAATTTATAAATCAAAATATTATAAAAAATATATCATTGGAAAGATCTTATCGAGATCTTCAAAATAAATCCAATATTATATGTATAATTTATTTAATCCATTTTTTGTCTCATCTCTAAATTTTTTATTTTAAATTAAATTTTTAATAATTATAATGTAAAAATACAATAATATAATAAAAATAATAACATTAAAATTAAGTGAAATTAAATACATATTCGAAATTAAAATATTAAATAAAGAGAATTAAAACATAATTTAATAATAAAACACACGATAACGAAAATTCTAAATAACCATTTAGTAATCCAGAAGATTATATCCATTTCCTCCGGAACCATCAAAAAAGTATGATTTGAGTTAAAGTATGTTTAAGTTAAAATATGATTTGATCAACTATTAAAAAAAATATGTGACTCATGTAAATAATTATTTTTTAATATTATATGATTAATTATTTAAGTATATCAAAAAAATTAATTAATTTTTTATAAGTTATCAAATAAAAATAAACAATATAATATTCTTTAAAGATCCTCTTTACACCAATTGGATTGAAGAAAAATTTGGTATAAGTATATTCCATAAAAATACTTTTTTAACACTAAAATGGTGGAATATTTGGTGTTAGACATTGTACTTGCCCTAAGGCCGTCTCCCGTGGGATACCAGTTTGGTGTGAAAACACCAAATCATACAAAATTGGTGTCATTTGGTGCTCCAATGGCACACCAAACCCAATTTTCAAAAAATAAATTTAGTGTGGATGAATAGTATTACACCAAATTTGGTATAATACTATTCATCTACACAAAATTTATTAACTTTTACAAATTTTTCATTTTGCCCTCCTTCGGTTAGTTCAAATAAATTTTATTCATTTTATATTCTTTTAGCAATTTAATATATTTATAAAATTTGATAAATAATAAAATTTATAAATCAAAATATTATAAAAAATATGCCGTTGGAAAGATTTCATCGAGATCTTCAAAATGAACTCAATATTATATATATAATTTATTTAATTCATTTTTTACCTCATCTTTAAATTTTTTTATTTTAAATTAAATTTTTAATAATTATAATGTAAAAATACAGTAATATAATAAAAATAATAATATTAAAATTAAGTGAAATTAAATACATATCCGAAATTAAATTATAGTAATTCAGTAAATTAGATGTGAAAATGTTTATAAGTTTTAGTGAAAAATTGAATAAAGTGTGTTAATTAAATTAAAAGCTTATGTGTTAAAGTATGTTTAAGTTAAAGTATGATTTGATCAACCATTAAAAAAAATGTGATTAATTATATGAATAATTATTTTTTAATATTATATGATTAATTATTTAAGTATGTCAAAAAAAAAAAAAAAATCTTGTATATGTTATCAAATAAAAATTAATTAATATTGTATAAAGAATAGAATATTCTTTAAAAATACTCTTTACACCAATTTGGTGTTGAATACATTAGAGTGTAAAAAAATTTAGCATAAGCATATTCCATAAAGATGCTTTTTTAATATCAAAATGGTGTAATGTTTGGTACACAACATTGGAGATGCCCTTAGGATAGTCTCTTGGCCGGTTTGGCTGTTATATTTAATTTTTTGTTGAGTTCATGCTTTTTGCTGGTTCCCTTAACTGATATTTCATGCTTTTTGATACTCCAACACCCCACTTCTTGCATTTGTTGCCTCACTCTAACAAATCCAACCTATCATGCTATTAATTTATTCATCTTATGTCATGCTTTTTGCTATTTTTGATTTTTTTTTTTATGAGCAAATGGTCTCTATGTTTCTATAAATTCTCTGGACAGTATTGTAGTTTATATAAATGCTCTTTGAGTTACTTTCTTGATAGTTAATTAAGTTAGCCTGAGTCAACTCAGTTAAAGTAATTAGTTTCGCATCTTGAGATATTTATTGTAAATCTCAACCGAGTTAGGATTGTTAGTTGTAAACTTGCAAGTATTGTTGGGTTTTGTAGTGTAATTGAAAGGCATGTTTATGTTGATTACGTTAGCGCACATAAGGTGTTTGAGAAAATGCCTATACATATAAATTTTTTTCCTAGTTTTGTTTGTATGGAGAAATAAATTTATTAAAGACCAATTCAGTTATGGTAAAGTATCTATGATCAATTTTTTAATGTTTTATCTTATATTCACTAATGACTTTTATGTGTCATCCCAATTAAGAAAAAATATAGCGCAACAAACCAAAAACAAAATGGTATCTTTTATATAATAAATACTTATGGATGTGTTGTATATTATTATTTTTTAATGAATGCTATAAGTTTGTATTTAAATCGGGTCAATGCGGGCTGGGTATGGATCATCCTGCCCCAAATGGGTTTGTGTACGGAGCGGCAATTGAAAATTCATTCGGGGCATGTATTGGTATGGGGCATCCTGTCCAAACTGGGTTTCATTTCTGAAGCATGCCGACCCGGTCTCGATCCGATCCATTGCCATCCATAAATTCATAGTTATGACTAATTGTTGACCAACTTTTACTCTTGAAAAGTCACGAGTGGCATTGGATGGCAATGAGATAGTCGATGAGGAGATCTCGCAGATCTCCTCTCGCGTCTGGGAGAAGGTCATACAAATCTCCTCCGGTGGATTGGCTTCGTTTTTTAATATTATGGTGGTTTCGTTTTTCCCTCTTCTTTTTTTCCTTTTTTTAAAAAAAATAAAATGTCTTTATTTAAATTAATTTTAAACTGTAGGGAGGTGATGTGACCAATGGATTATCGTAAACTCAGACGATCTCCCTCACCCAAACGCAAGAAGAAATCAGTCTCTATTGTCAAACCACAATCTCCTAGTTTCTCCTTTTCCCAGAACAAACTGATGTTAGTCGTATGTTTATGGCAACACCTTCCGGTGACAGTGTCAACCGCTCCTCTCAAACTAGAGCAGAATCTTCACATGCTCATAATGATGACCCTATTATTGATGAACCGCTTGAAGAAGAAGATTCTAAATTTCGTCCTCGACCTCCAGAGCCACCACCCACAACGGATAAAGCTGGCAATGGTCCTTGGTTCTCTTTTGACATCACTAATCCAAGGAATTGGCGAGATAAAGTCCATGAATTCGGAGCCTGGATTGACCTCCAG
Organism: Xanthoceras sorbifolium; assembly: GCA_003430845.1. Classification (NCBI taxonomy): domain Eukaryota; kingdom Viridiplantae; phylum Streptophyta; class Magnoliopsida; order Sapindales; family Sapindaceae; genus Xanthoceras; species Xanthoceras sorbifolium. Next base: position 4,744,222 of record CM010617.1, on the reverse strand, counting down.
ATGACAAAATCAAACCGACCTCTCCAAAATGTTCTCAGAGAATTCACTTCTCTTTTCACTGGTACCCTTCGAGACTGGTATCAGTCTTTTGGCGAATATAGACAACTCCAACTGGTTCAAAGTCCCAGTGCTTCTCACATTCTCGGAATTATCTTCAAAGAATTCATTGGAGATTTCCAGTTGATTGATAAACAGGCCAGACAAGAATACTTTGAAATGAAGTGTTGTTCCTTGAAAAGGAAAGATCTCAACTTCCATTTCAAAAAGATATCTCACAAATATTACATGCTGAATGGCCTCAATGATGAAACCTTGAGACAAGTTTATATCAATTCCCTTCCTGATGAACTCCAAGCTGAGATTCACAGACACATGGCTTCTACAAGAAGAGATTTGAGAAATACTTCTCTTGGTGAAATTCATTAGATTGCTCTTACCTCTCTTGAGAAAATTTGTGATACCAGAAACTCTTCTCCAACATGCTTAAAGACAAAGCCAAATTTGATAAAGTCTGTAAAAAACCTTACCTACAAAGTAAATGCAAGTCTGACAAATGCCTTTGTAAGACAAAGAAGCGGAAGCATTTCCTTCCCAAAGAAGGCAGAAAGAATCGTCGATTTCGATACTTCCGAAAGAAACAGAGAAAAGGAGTCCACAAATCTAATAGGTGTTACATCTGTAAGAAGAAAGGACATTTCGCTAAACAATGTCCATAAAAGTCCAAGAAATCAGTAAAGATAATTCAACAGATTGAGCAGATTCAATCCTCTGAACCAACTCTGGATTCAGAGGCTGATATTGAATCCCTATTTTCTGAACAATCAGAGCTCAATGATGATACTGTTTTTGCACTAACCTACTCTGACCCAGACTCTGATCCTGATTCATCTTCAGAACCCGACTACTCCGACTCCACAGAGACTTCCATTCTTCAACTACAGCCCATACAGTTACAGCCATATGTCCTTTCAACCCAAGATGCTCCAAGTTCACATGTCCAGGCTCAGATTCTTTTGGATAAATATGATAAGCCCATCAACATCATTGCTTACATTGATACTGGGGCTTATAAGTCTATGCTGGATCCCAAGGTCCTCCCTCCATATTGGACCAACCACACCCAGCACTTCAAAGCAGCTAATGGTGAACTCTTCAATACAAAGCTCAACACAAAGAAAAAAATTGGAATTCAGTTTTTCCCTGGATGCATTATTTGGAGCAAATTTATTGGCAATCCTCTTCCAGGAAAAGACTTACTTTAAGGATGGGATACATACTGTCAGTTTGATAAACTCAGGATTCTTCCCAATGGGATTAGATTCAAAAGGGATTTCAAGCCATTCACCACAACCTTGAAAATCTTTTCCCTCACCAACAATCCACAGTTCTTTAAAGAATTCAAACAGATTTTCTTGTCTTATTGTGCAGATAATCATGTCATGTTCAAACATCCAAATCCCTTATGGCATAACCCGGACTTCTTTATTAAGCTTCTCTTTAAGCTTAATGAGGATGCTAACCCTACTAAAGCCTCACACCCTGGCATGTCTCCTTTAGACCTTCAACCGGCCCGACAAGAATGTGAAACTCTGTTACAACAAGGCCTCATTGAGCCCACAACTTCACCTTGGGCTTGCCAGGTTTTTTATGTTGAAAAAAGATCTGAAAAAAGCAGAGGAAAAAAGAAACTTGTTATTGATTACAAGCCCCTAAATCGGTTTTTACAAGATGACAAGTTTCCTCTGGACAATCAATAATGCTTATGAATATCAAACTGTCTAAGACATGGATGTCCAATGGCCAACCATCTATCCTTTACTCATGGGGTTCCTTTGTGAAGCCAACGGTTTACAATCAGACTATCCTCATAACATGTTCCTCCTTCCAGATGTTCACACTCCTCCTCCATACTTTCAGGATTCCCAAGATCTAATGGAGCTGGACCCAGATGTTTTTCGTCTTCTTGATCCACCAGATGATCAACCAGATGTGGGACCCTCCCAACCATGGTACAAATCACTCTATGGAGATGTCAATTCAGATGGTGAAGATCACACCAACAACAACCTGTCACCTTCTCAGAATTCAATGTGACCAGCCAGGATTCCATCTTATCTTACTTTTGATAAAGTTGTTTACTTTTGTAAAAGTTTGCCCTATTTGCTATTTTGTTTGTTGTAATTATTTTGGTCGCATGTGGCCTGTCTTTGCTTTTTTACTTTTACTTTGGAATTTGCTTTTTTAAAAGCAGTCCGTTCGCTTCAATCATGTAATTTGTTTTGTCCATTTGTAATCATGCTTGGATCTAGAGAAGTCTGCTCTGCCTATATATGGCTTGACCCTTCTCCAGTTTGGGATCATCAACTTTTCACCTTGTAAAATCTTTTGTGCTCGATAAACATAATGTTTGCCTAAATATTTTCTCTTTCCTGAAACCCTAAGTGCTTTTATTTTGTTATGGAATTCTGCTATACTATCTAAGTATGCTATGTGCTTGCCTCCGGTGGAGGATCCTGCACATCAGAACAGATATACGGTGTGATCCGATAGTTGCTACGGTCCCTCTCACAGTGTAGATTTTGCCCTTGATCATCAAATGATAACCATGAACCATAGAGATTCCAGAGATCTGTACTTTAATTTTATGGAACTTGCAAATGTTTGAATCAGCAAGGGGAATATTGAAATTAGGATAAAAGGTGAGGGCCGTGAGGTAGATACTGTCTGCATGAAGGGTGGTAATGGAGGTGCCTATGACAGCCTGGTCATACTTGCAGTAGATGGAGTTTAATAGGGCAAGTCTGGCAGTGACTGGTAGTCCTTTGCGGCCATGAAGAGTAAGAATGATACGAACAGCACCTAAATGGAGATGTGAGTATCCTTCTTTAACCCATTGTGCGATCATTTGATGATCAAGGGCAAGATCTACATATTGTTCTGCTGCTGAGGCTGGGATAAGGCAATTGTCTAGACCAGTAGACTTGACATATTCTTTAACAGGAGGTCTGGGAGTACTGATAAGTCTCTGGATGAACCGTTTGAAGCTTTTGTCTCTTAAAAACATTGTAGGGGCTACCAAGGGGCATATCAGTTTCATTAATTTGAGCTTCTTCTGGAATATGAGTATATTCCACAAGATTGGTGATCTTAGACGAAGTAGTCCTTTTAATAGAGGGAGGCAAGGTGATTGAGGAAGAAAGTTGGTTTGATGGAGAGGCAGAGGAAGAAGGTGTAAAGTTTGAAGTAGGAACAATATTGCAAGTGTTTGAAGTCATTATGTGTGAAGTTCTTTCTTACTACCACTAGAGTTGCTTTTATTTTAGAATAGAATCCAAGAAACCATAATGTACGTGGCGTTGTTATACCAGAAATAAGCTTTTCACAAATGTCTGGTTTCCAGCCGATATACTTAAGGCTCTGATACCAAGAAAGGTCGGGAGCCCTTAACACAGCTTCACAGAAAGATCCACTCCTATTGCCCTATACCAACTCAAAACGGGACTTACAGCGGAGAACAGGGTTATCCACTACACTGTGAGAGAGACCGTAGCAACTATCGGATCACACCGTATATCTGTTCCAAGAGAGGCTGGGAGCCCTTAACACAGCTTCACAGAAAGACCCACTCATATTGCCCTATATCAACTCAAGGCGGGACTTATGGCGGAGAACAGAGTCATCCACTACACTGTGAAAGGGATCGTAGCAACAATCGGATCACACGGTATATCTGTTCTGATGTGCAGGATCCTCCACCGGAGGCAATCACAGAGCATACTTAGATAGTATAGCAGGATTCTATAACAAAATAAAAGAACTTAGGGTTTCAGGAAAGAGAGAATATTTAGACAAACATTATGTTTATTGAGCACAAAATATTTTACAAGGTGAAAACTTGATGATCCCAAACTGGAGAAGGGTCATGCCATATATAGGCAGAGCAGACTTCTCTGGATCCAAGCATGATTACAAACGGACAAAACAAATTACATGATTGAAGCGGACAGACTGCTTTAAAAAAGCAAATTCCAAAGTAAAAATAAAAAAGCAAAGACAGGTCACATGCGACCAAAATAATTACAACAAACCAAATAGCAAATAGGGCAAACTTTTACAAAAGTAAACAACTTTATCAAAAGTAAGATAAGATGGAATCCTGGTTGGTCACATTGAATTCTGAGAAGGTGACAGGTTGTTGTTGGTGTAATCTTATTGTGTTTATATACATTAAGTATATTTAAATGTTTTTATTTTAATTATAATATGAAAATAGACTTAATTAAATTTATTAATTATCTTATAACATTAATTTTTAAAACCAATTTTTTGATAACAAAATATAGATTAGTAAGATTTTTAATTTTTTTTTTAAATATTGAAGATAATTTTTTTTTTTGGATATTTACTATTTTTTCATTTCAGATATTTTTAACCTGAAATAAGTATGTTCAAATATGTAATTTTAAGATAAAATGAGGGATAATTTAGTCCAAATGAAAATTTCATTACAAAGGATGGTCAGCTTCCTGGTTAAGATAGAAGGTTAAGTTGGGTTGGGTCAGCTTCAGCTTTTAACTGTAATTGTGGGCTAAATACTCCAATAAGCCTTTTTCAAAAGGTTTACTGAACGGTTTTTGGGCCACAACTTATTGAATAAGTGCTTTTAGCTTATCTAGAAGCTAAACCAAACGGGCCCTATGTCTCTTGATACCAATTTATATATTCATAAGGTTTAGAATGATTATCTGAGACATTATCTATTCATAAGGTTTAAGAATGATTATCTGAGATATTATCTATTTACATGCTCACAATGTCATGTTCTGCAGGTCCAGTTATTCTGTTATTTAGCATGGTTGTCAGGACTTGATATGCAATCATGTTATAAGATTTTTATTTGTTATTCCTATCTAATATTGTACAATATTTATAAATCTGATGGGGAAGACTTGTTTTGTCATACCAAGTTCTACCTGTTTGATTGACCCACTACAGTTCAAGAAAAAAATTACTAATGGAGAAAGGATTAAAGAGACAGCAAGAAGTAGTAAAGAAGGCATGTCAACTTGTATTGTTCAATCTGATATTCTGATTATTTATGATAAATATAACATAAATCTCGAAGAGAGTCAGCTTTAATGAACTTCATATTCTCACCCTTCCCAACTTTATAAAAAGCTACAGATTAATTATTGAGGTTCCCCACACATCACCACACGGGTTATAGCAAGGAGCCACCACGAAGACATTATGAAGCAACAACACTGCAATTGCTTGAGGAAATTACCTAACCTATAATTGAGTATGAATTCATGCAGGGTTTTATTCTATGGAAAAATGCTATGTTTATTAATATTGAAGTCAGGCTTGCCTATGGATACAATCATCTAGTGCTTGCTAGTGGAACTAGGGCTAAGATAGATATGTCGTATAGAATGGGAAAAGCTGTTTAGGAACTATTGGTAGCAGCTAACTTGTAGAGTAGTTATAGGAGGATGAAGGGTGATATATTTTATTCGTCTTGTAAATGGAAGGAAGTAGACAAATATTGAAATGTTAAGTATAAACTATAAAGATGCACTGATTGGTATTTATATACATTTACCCTCATTTGCTGTTCCTTTCAGTACCACACACACATCTATCAACATGGTGGATTTCTGTTGGAAGATAAAGGGAGGTAGACCAACAAGTTATTTTACCTTCCTTCCATCTATTGATGTAGTGCTATTGGACCAAAATGTCTATAAAATTATCTTTCTAGAACATCAGTTAAATCATTTTACAACTTATCACACGAAAGTAGCTATTGTTATTGTCATTGCAAAGTAAAGGTAATTAAATTCTTGTATGCAGAATGAGAATTTGGATCTGAGTTGATGCCTAATTAGAAAATAGTTGGGTTGAATATCACTTATAGTGGAAGAATCTTTTACTAACTCATTTATGAGATTAAAACATTGAACTTTATAGAACGATAAAGAGAACATATAAAAAAAAAAAAAACACCAAAGAGAAAAGGAGTTGTGGACCTCTTTCCCAATATCGGATTACAGAGCAGTTGGTGATTTGAATATTTGGTCATAGTTGTAGAGTTCTCTCGCCCTGTAATAACAAAAGAGGTGTACTGTGGTTTGCTTCTGTTGTTTCTTGCAGAAGAATGGCAACATCAACAACAGGTGGGGGTGCAAGTGTAAAGGGGTCAAGTAGCAGAGAAGGAACTGCAAAAGCAATGGTGGCCGATCAGATAACTCAGGCCATTCAGTCCACCTCCAATCTCCTCCACCTCATGCAACAGTCTTCTCCTTCTCAGGTCTATTCTCGCTCTCTGCTGTTTTCACTTGTTCTCTTTTTAGGGAATTGTTATGAGATTAATTCTAAGGATATGGGAACGTTGATGAAATGGGTTTGTTTGAAGTGTTCTATTTAACTTTTTTTTTTTCGGTAGCGTTTTAGGGTTTGATTATGGTCTTAATTCAGCAAAACTTTTATGGGCTTAGAGTTTATATATGAATCACGTATCTCAGGAGCATTTCTATGTCAAATATCAGAAAAAAAAATTGTGATGAGAGTGAAACAGGAATTACTGAGTCTCATATAGAATTAGAGTTGAGAATTTCCAAGCTTTCAGAGTTCAACAATATTAGATGCATTAAAGGAAATTAGGATGAGTAATCTAGAGAAATATGTTGTGTCAGTCATAAAACAAATCTTGGTTAAAAAAATGCCAAAATACTAATTGTCGCTGACTCGCTGTAAATTAGTATGCAGCAGCCATTCAGCTTATAAGTTGATTGACCAAGTGAAGAAAGCATCTAGTGCAAGTGATGCAGCCCTGGGGAAAAGTTTCATTGTTGATTTTTATGTAATCCAAGTCAGCTATACTCCTGTAGTTGGCTTGGATAAAGTACTTGAGCATAAGTTGATCAATTCATTTGCGCTGACCATATCATTAAAATCTCAGTTTCCGGAGTATAAGTTTATTTTCATGTTATGTTGAGTATTTAACCTATTGATTCAAGAGAGATGATTGTTCACCTGGTGCCAAAATCAATGGATGACTGTTGGATAGGCTTTTGCGTTTATGACCTTCAATAGATATGAGTTTTTGTAATGTGGAAGAAACTGTTTCGAGACTTGGAGATTGACCTGCGTAGGTTGTGCTGAAGGGAATAGGACGACTGGAAGTCTGGAATTGGAGAATCAGATTTGATTCGGTTTTAGAATTGTATGTAGATAATTTAGTCAAGTGTAAATTGAGTTATTAGGTTTTCATTGATTTACGTAACTTTTGTTTGACAGCTTAGATTGTAGGAATCCAACCAACCAACCCTGCTTAAATGTCACACCGTCCAGGAACAGCTAGGGGTCAAGACTTTTTTAAAAAAAAAAAAAAAAAATTACACAGCTAACGAACCCCGTTTAAATGTTAACTAAACCCTCCCAATCCTGGTGTGACTGGGATTTGATCTCAAGACCTCTTACACAATTGTAAGAGACGTTGTCAACTGTATTAGCTAGCTCCCATAACAAACTTGGCTTATTTCTCCTTGTTGCAACCTTAAATCAAACCTTCTTTCACTATATCAAAATCCAAGTTTCTCAAATTATTTATTCCTGTCTCCATCAAGTAACTATCGAAGCATTATTCAACTCTTGACTGTAGTTCCTACCTTGAATATTAGGGTCCATCGCGTACCATTTTCAAAAGTTCTTTTGTTTTGGAATTCCAAAATCAAGTTCAATATGCATTAAGTTTGATAAAATGAAAGTGGATTTAGAATAAACGGTTTTTAACTTTTTAATGGAACATAATGTAAAGTGCTCAGACTGACTTTTAGTTGTTTTCTTTCATTTCAAAACAAATCTCACATCTGCAGAGTATAAGAAACAAATTGCAAGTCATTCTCAAACACTTCTACAAGAATTTCCCAGTCATTGTTTGCAATCTTTATTTTGAATTAACTTTTTTTATCTGTCTACAACCCTCAACGTTGCCGTTGGTTCTTCTCATTTCTTACCCAATCTTTATCCCACTCTCCATACAACTCCTTTTACTCACCATATTTACTCCCTTGATTACAATTATTGGACTGATTTTCTATTCCATTAGACCCAGAAGAGAGTTTTAAGTGAAAGAGAATTTGATAAAGAGGAGAGAAAGCTGAAGCTGGCTTTAAGTGAGGAGAAACATGTAAGGTTTTGTAGAGTAATAATGATAGTACATATGGTTTTGCCACATATTTAATTGGTAAACTCATAAAAGTGCATATGCAGCATAACCAATTCTTAGCTTTCTATATAATGACATATATGTCTCTGTAATATTATTTTTTAATTATTTGAGCTAAACGAAGCATATATTGTATTTTTGGGTTTGGAAATTGGTTGTATTATTTAGTTGTATCAAGAAATATAAAATTATTTATGAAAAGAACATTTACTAACAACTACAGAAGTGTCTTTAAAATAGGAAAGTGAATTTAAATTTTAAAATAAAATCAGAAGTTTGTTATTTTTCAGTTTATTCTACCAGACACGTTTTTACTATTTTCTTTTTCATAATATGTTTTTGGAAAATGTACCAGATGCATTCTCTAATTATGAAAACAGCAAAACTAAGACACCATTTTCATTCTCTTCAATGATTTCAGAAAATACTATTTCTAAAATAGTACCAGTCACTGCCTTAAGTAACATGATTCCTTGTTGTAGCTGTTCGTTTAGACATCAGTATGACCTACTCAGTATCAATCACTAAAGTCAATACTTCCTTTCTGCACAAATCTAAAACTTTAAACTCCTAGTTCTATTAAGCTCTAGCTACCAGAAGTAGCAACGGCGTTTCCTACATCAGAAGCCAAACTGTAAGCCATTGGAAGACCAAATAGCTATTCTAGATATAAAATATGGAACTTGTGGACAATAAAAATCCGTTAGGCTATTTTGGTAAAAAAGAGAAAGGAACACATTGCCAAATTTACTGCAAGGACTACTTTGCTTTCTGAAATGGACAAAAGGTGTTCTTGTTAAATTTTGGTGCAGGGGTGTCCCCGTACTCCTGTAGTTGTAATTACCAGACCCAATTAATCTCAGAGAGTGACAAAATTACTCTGCTTGTTGATTTTGCAATTTGAGATTTGGAAAAAGATACATTGGATAAACTTACTATCTAAAAAGTTGCATGACCAAACCTTCAGAGATGGCAACTTGAAATAATATAACACCATTGAAGTTCTCTAGGAACTAGAACATGTGTATTACCTTCTATCCACTTACCTTTTACATTATATGTCTAGGGATCATTTCTAAGAATTCAGGTCATGCTTTAATTTGGTTATAGTGTTATACTGCATCTTCATAGCTTATTAAGTCTTGTTATTTAGAAAAGGAGCATAGCAGCATCCAAGGGTTGAAATTGACAACTTGTCATTTTTTCTTTTTTTCTTTCTGGAACATATGTTGAAGTTATTTTGACATTATAAAGCTTCTTTGGAGTTGGATCTCTATATTGTTTATTAGACACTTTAGTTGTTCTGACTTGGCTTTATCTATGCCAGATATGATGATCTATCTATATAGATACAGTCTATATATAGAAGTATGAAGAAGTGAATTAAGTGGGGCAAATTTGGTTGGGATTGTTGGCAGACATAGTGTATATATCTGGGGTAGGAGCAGCAACCCCTAAAAATTACACAAATTTTTACACAATTTATTGATCCTTAGATTACAATGAATTGAATGGTTGAGATGCACTCATACTTTTAATTGCAATCACATTAGTGCACTTCAAATAAATGTATTCTCTCTCCTCACTTGTAATTAATAAACCATTTAATAATTATTTCTCTCTTTTTTTTCTCTATGATTACTATTCTCTCTCATATTTATCACCTTATATGAATTTATATTCATAAATTCATTTTTCTTTCTTTTCTCTCGCAGGTAGTATTTTTTTTTTTTTCATTCTTATCTTTCTTACTCCTATTTAGAGTAAATTCATCTCCATAAATACAATTTTAATGCAGTCAACTCTTTTTTTATTCAAATACTCATCATAACTTATTAGAATAGCAATCATCATACCTTACTAAAAACATACAATATTTTATTTTTAAAATTTAAATTATAAATTTATAGAAATAAAAATGGATAAAATATTTGTTTTTTTTTTCTTTTTTGAAAGAGAAAAATTCATTACTAATTTGTATGTTTAGGAAAGTTCTTGCTTTTTAAAATTAAAAAAATAGGCTTAGCTTTGCACTGATTTTAATTAAAATGGTGCTTTTATAGTTTTATTTTATTTAACTAAATTAAAAGTTGATAAGAAAATAGGATGAATATAAAAATATGAGAGAAATGTTAAAAATGGGAGACAAGAAAGAGAAATAATTATTAAATATTTTATTAATTATGAGAGAGGAGAGAGAATAAAGTAAAGGAGAGAGAAAAAACAGATGTATTTAAAATATATTAAAGTGATTACAATTAAAAGTATGAGTACATCTCAACCATTCAATTTATTAAATTTAAAGGTCAATTAATTGTGTAATAATTTGTGTAATTTTTAGAGGTTGCCGATCCTGTCCCTATATATATATATATTACAATTAAGGGAAGAATAATAAATTTACATATTGCAAGCTCAATGGATGAATAGTCCAGCAAAAAGGGAAAAATAGATAAATTGACAGAAAATATTCTCATTACTTGTATGCACATGAATTTGAAATAACTTCATTATTTAAATATTGCATTTTTGTTTTTTTTACGGCTTGAATTTCATTACTAAATGTATGTTTGGAAAGTTTCTCCACTGGCCAAAAAATTTTTTTTTTTTTAATTCTAAAAACTTTTTTCAGTTTTTTTTGTGTTGTTTGGTTGCACTATAATAGAGCTTTATTTTGTGTCTACTTGGAGAAGTTCAAAATTTAAACTTTTCCAAATATAGATCTTTTTTAGCTTTTAAAAATATTAAAATATCTAATATAATCCTATTATATTTTATAAATTTTACAGTGCCTTTTTAACTTAAAATTATGTCATTTTTTGGTAATCCTATCATTTCAAAAAACTTTTTTAATTGACAACTAAACGACCAACGACTTTTTCTTAAAAGCTCTACTTGTAAAAGATTTACTTTTAAAAACTCTATTCGGAGAAGCTCTTCCAAACGGACTTATTGCTTTACATGGTCACCAAAAAGGAGTGCCTTTGTATATTAAAATTGTGATGAAAACAATTCATTCTCAACCTAACATTTCTTCCCATTATCATACCATTAGCACGAGATGAGTTCTTCTAGAGAAGGTCATGTTATAGTGTCGGTGTGTGACGATGACAATTTGACCCCATATTTTAATTTGCCTCTCTGGTTTGTTTGCATACTCATATAAAGCATCTGTGGTCTTGTTTGCAGGTCCAACTTATGAAGCTCCCAAAAAACCTTTTGGCAAAAACCTCCACGATTAAGAATACAGGGCAGGCATGTAGCCCCTCTTTATAAAGATACCTTTGAATGGTAAGTATCACTTAATAGCCTTTTAATTTTATCCCTCTTTGATACAGGTGTTAGAACAGATGCCTCGAGTGATTTCTTCTCTGGATGCACATATGGAACATGGATTACAGAGGTTGAATATACATTACCTTTATTGTTTAAGATCATTTTTTTCTCTCTTTTTATTATCTTTTTTAAAATTATAAAAAAAAAAAAAAAAACCATAGCTTTTACTTCATGTTTCAATAACTTGCTGAAAGCCACTCTCAAATTACGGAAACTTGGTAAAATGAAGTGTTTCATAAAATTATCAAGTCGTGAGTGTGTTGTTGAATCATTAGTGTTTCCACAGGTTACCAATTCAATGTTTCTTGTACTAAGTTCATGTTGCAGTTCATTGAGATTTGAACTTTTCATTTAAGGACATGAAGAACCATGGAGATGGTGCTGGAATATGATTTAGTTACATGAAAAATTTCAAGGAATGGAACTCAAGGAAATATATGCCAACTGTTTGGGTTTAGCTACACGAATCCTTTAGTGCCATTTAGCTCGACTCACCGGCTTAATTGACACTTAGTAACATTACCACCAAAAATAATTTATAAACTATTGCAATGATCTTTTCAACAATATATACATGCAATAAATAGAAAGAAAGAAAAAAACAAAACAAAAATTTTTACCGCATGTAATTTTTGTAACTCTATGATTTTCCATTTCTGCAGTGTACCTCATCTAAAAACCGTATCCCAACTACTTGCAAATATGGAGAGCTGCCAACTCAGTGCTTTCTCTCAAGCTCAAAAGGTATAAATCCCACCTCTCTTCTTTGCACATGGAGCTATTTCTACCCGTAGTAGTCTGTTGTTTAATAATTGCTATAGAACCTTGGTACTCTTTTAAGTGACATTTCTTTGTTTCATTTCATTTCATCTAGGACGCTGAGCTGGAAAATCAACCTCCAAAGTTGGATTGACTGACCAATATAGCTTTTTAATAGCACATTAAGTCTACTATGCATTGCTTTACATGGAACCGGATTCGTCGTCGGATACTTTGGAGGTAAATAAAAATATGGCATCATATGGATTACCTCCCTCTTCCTCTAGATTTTAAATGTGATTAGAGAACATGTATATCTAGATACTTTCTCCAACCGCAGGAGTCACGTTTTCATTGTCTACCAACACATATAAATGGAATTGAACTGTTGGCATTTGGCTTGCTTGTGTATTCTTCCTTTTCCTCTTGAAGCACAGACGTAGACGCGCAGAAAATCTTCGTTCTATTGATATCATTTTCTCACTTTTTACTAAACGTGCTTGTATAATTAATTATGACTAATTGTGGACCGTGAATGACGAAACTGCGTGCAAAGGCTTCTAGAACAGCTCTTGATTGCTTGCTTCTTTTTATGTTTCCTCAAATTTTGTTTATTGATACAGAAATTACAGAATACTGATTTCTCCCGTGTCTTTTTTAAATATCACGTCATTTAGGTATGAATTTAGATTAATACTTTTAGCAATCTAACCTTAATCATTTTATAATTGTTTTTAGGAAACATTCTAGCATTAGTCATCCTTCTATACATAGTCTGTAACACTACAACATGATTTATATTTATTAGATTTCGATTTAATTATTTAAATAAATTAGTAGTTTTAGATATAAAAACCAAAAAACTTTTAAAAAATTATGTAGTGGAGGCAGCCATGTCACTTCCTCTGTTCCTCAGGTGATTGGAGTTGATATTTATTTTAATAGAAAACATATATTATTTATATTTTTATATTAGTTTATTAATTTTTATTTTATATTATTTAATTAAACACATGTTAAAAAATAAGGGGCACATGGTATAATGTATTAGCATATGTCACAAGTAGGTGGATAAATACGTCTTTCACAATCAATAACCTATTATTAGGGGTAAAAATAGTTAATTTGGACTTTTATTTATATTTGAATTTGACTATTAAAATTTAATAGTTTGGACTAAATTAACAAATTTATAATAATTTAGTGTTTATGGATCAAAATAAAATTATTTACAAAAATTTGAAATAAAATAAAATAAAGAATAGGATATGGGTCACTGTAAAAGGAGCAACTCTGTCTGCTGCTAAAATTGCTCATGTGAATATTGTCACTCCATGCTAAGTTTTTTTTTCAAAATCTGACATCTTACGGTTCAGAGGATTATCGGACCCGATCGAGATTAAATTATACAAATTCAGCCTGGATAACTTCCGGCAATGAGAGGGGTCTACTCCCAATACGGGAGAGGGATCTACTTATACAATTATATTTTTATGGATAATAGTGGAAATATATATATGCATGTCTGCACAATATTGTCACTCCATGTTAAGTTAACCAGGACAAATGTATACTTCTACATACAGGACACGATTTTGTTTGATAAGTACACGTACATTAGTGGATTACGGATAATATTCATACAATCAAGTCTAATTGGTTGTTACTTTTTAGTTGGATGGTCTAGTAACATTATTGATAGACAACAATCTAAGCTTTGGAATTTCTTTTCTCTCTTTTCTCTGTATTACATTTACAAGTTAAACTTCATTTATTCTTATGTTGAGGAGTTTGATTTGATTGGAAATCAGCGGTTTAGAGAAATCAACGTGAATAAAAAAAAAAAAAAAAAAACCCGTGAATAAAAGCCATCTACTTTTTAAGAGAAAATCTTTAATGCAACCGACTACTGAAATCGTAGAAATATATTTTAATTAGTTATTCATGTCATGTACAATAATATTATTAGAAAAATGCATGTAACAATGTATATTGAAGATTTTCTTTGACCAATTTCCCTTCAAATGACGAGGAAAAGCAATGTCTATAAATCACCAATAATCGTCGTTTAATGTGACTCGGTTGCAAGGATGCTCATTCAGTTTTATACTATTTTAGGTTCGAGTCATTACCACTACAAGTAGTATGTCAAAGAGAGAGAGAGAGAGAGAGAGGCAAACCACCAGCAACCATTGACCTCTACTAACAGTCAATTCCTAAACTAGGGCCACAGAAATTGTAGCATGATCAGCTGCTCCTTCCTTGTATTCATCATCAATTGTATCAGTATATATGTGTAATATTGACATATAAACACAAAGCAAAAACATTTTCTCCTTGTGCATTCTCTAGAGCTATGAAAACAATCTACAAGTGCCTACCATCAAGTAATATTGCCGATCTGCTGCAAATAATGACTCCAATCACCAGCATCGCACGAATAGTTCATACTGTTCTTTAAGCGACAATCTTTACCTTCATCGGAGTCGGAAAAACAAGCACATTTTTAGTATAAATTCATTCGAAAACATCATCGTTGTTCCACTTGACTTCAATTCAAGTATGCATTTGCCGCCATACAACTGAACAAAACTTATATATCTGAGAACCTACAAAAGTGGCTGAAGAAAACATGGTGTAACTGTATCAAGCTTTGAACAAATTACAGTTAATAAGCTTAATTAAAGTTAGTTTTGCGCGCGCACACAAAAATATATGCTAACTGCGACACTACGACATAGTAATAATGTGATATGTTCAAATAATTTGGGAGAGAAAAAGAAGAGAAACAGAGTATTTGTTTTGTGTAATAATTTTCATATCCTTCTTCCATTAAAGTGTAACTATTTAAAAGTCTGAAATAAACTAACAACCAAAAAAGTAGGAACAAAATGAGAAATGGGTACTGGAAACAAGCAGCAAACACCACTAACGCACTAATTTATTCAATTTCAACACTAACACAACTACTGCTGACTTGGTCTTTCTATGACTTGCAGTCATGCACGTATCATTCATCCCCCTAAAATTATCCTTGTCCGCAAGAATGAAATGAGGATATTGGTTCAGTTGGAGGACACTCGAATTGGACTTCGTTGGTCGGAAAACAATCAGAATATGGAAAATTCTCGATTATAAAGAGTTGTGGCCTCTGGCAGCAATGTCCAGGTACATATTTCTCATCACAATAGTAACACAGGCCTTTTTCCCTACGCTCTCTAGCATCTTGATTGGTAATCCGTCAAAATGTGGTCGGGGTCGTATTTGAGCTGAGATTCACATGCTAGTTTGGTGGAGGGCCTAGTAGGCCAGTGGTTGGGTTCGGGGTCGCCTTTGGTGCCACTAAAGTTAGTTAGGAGCGAAATGGTTGGCTTGGTGTCTTTTGTAATTGATTTCGTTCCTCGATTAGCCGAGCGACTCCTATAGTATCTGCTAAAGTGCTGGATTGTTTACTTTTCACATCTAGATGAATGTCGTCTCAAAGTCTGGCAATAAAACAACTAATGAGGAAATTTTTCAGTAGGCCATCAACTTGGTGGGAAAGCTTTTCGAAAGTTTCCTGGTAAGCTGATACATTTATGGTTTGCTTAAGCCGAGATAGTATTTTCGACGGATCGTCGTAATCGGCTGGACCAAAATGGAGAAGTACAGCTTTGGTGAACTTGTCCCATGTTAGTGATCTGCAAAATTTCGTCAACCACCGTTCCCATTGTAGAGCGATGCCTTCTAGAGGAATGATGTTAGTTGAACTTGTTGTCAGGTGCAATATTGTTGCAGTTAAAATATTGTGCTACCTTGTAAACCCA
Source organism: Xanthoceras sorbifolium (assembly GCA_003430845.1). Classification (NCBI taxonomy): domain Eukaryota; kingdom Viridiplantae; phylum Streptophyta; class Magnoliopsida; order Sapindales; family Sapindaceae; genus Xanthoceras; species Xanthoceras sorbifolium. The sequence continues at coordinate 4,728,088 of CM010617.1, read as the reverse complement.
CCCAGTTTGGTCCTCGCCATTGAGCTTGGGAAAGGACAATTTGAGGTGTTGACGATGGTAGCCATGGTTGGTGTTAGAACCAGCAACATTTGATGAATAAAAGGATGCTCCCAAGGCAAATGGGTTGATTTTGGGGTGGCTAGTGTGTTGGCTTCGGGAGGTCCGTAGAGCTTGAAGCTCGGTTAACACCGTTTATATAGCAACATTAATTTGATTGAAGCTTGATTCGTGTCGTGCTAAGGCTTCTTTGACCTCATTGCGGAAGTCTGCATTTGTTTTGCAGCGAGTGTATATGGTCAAAACCTGGCTCTAATACCACTTGATATATTCAAATAATTTAAGAGAGAGCAAGAAGATAACTACTAACACAACTACTGCTGACTTGATCTTTCTATGACTTGCAATCATGCACGTATCATAATGTCACTTTATTTAGTGCAAGCTGGGATGTCATGTAGAAGTGTCAACAGACATGAACAACTTGGCTGGGTTTAAGAATGACAGCAGATCAGATTGGAGCCGAATCAAGATGCCAGGTGCCTGAAATTCGTTTGGGACAAGGTGCCCTATACATTAGGAGTCTTTTGGTTGGGTTGGGTTAGATTTGCCTTTTCACTTCCATATACAACTTTATGATCAATCGACTCAATCCACACAAAGACTCCTAATTTTAATTTTAATTGTTGATTTTGACATTGTTGAAATATCCAAAATATCCCTGAAATTAATTTTATTTTTTGTACAAAATAAAATTAAAATAAAAAATGTAGTTAGATCTAATAGATAGTGGAAATCAAAAATATTTTAAAAATATCAAAATAAGAAAAAAAAAATTTAAAAAAAATGAGTGGATGTAACACCCCCTGACCCAACCCGTCTGGATCGACTCAGGGAGCGTTACCGGGTTTTCAAAACTTTACTGAATTCTGTTTATAAACTAAAAACCATATAATTTATAATTTAAAAAGCTTTTCGAGTGAGCCCATCAAAATTCAGTTTTTTTTTTAAAAAAAATTTCGGCATAGTTTCCCCTATTTTTCTGATTTCCCAAAATCTGTTTTTAAATCAATCTCAAACCAAATATAATTCACAACAACACTTCAAATATCTATCAATCAAATGCGCACTCTGCCGTTTAGTGCGACTTCCAAACAGTTTTTAAAATAAAACAATTTATAATTCATTATTTACAGTCCTTTGAAAATGAAAAACAGAAAGTACAAAACAATTAATTACAGCACATAATTACAAAACATAATTAAATAACTCAATTACAAATTCTCTGTATATGCATGCATAACTAACTACTTTATACAGTACTATAGGTATTTACCCAAAATGTGGTGACTGTGACTCTGTATATCTGCCTGCAGCTCTCTCTGTTCAATCTTTTGCTTCCTCAGTATCCCTGTTACCTACGCGCGATAAAAACCGACGCGCTAAGCATATAACTTAGTAGGTGTACACTAAAATAAATTGCAATATAATATAAAACACTAAATCTTAATTTCAGAACATAAATTCAGAACTTCTGAAAGATATATACATAAAACAACAAATCTTAAATGCAGTATTTCAGAAATATCTATATGAAACAATGAATCAGATTTCAATCTTTAAAACTATATAAAATAAAGTATTTCAAAAGTTTCTGGATTTCATTCGTAGTAACATTTTTTTGTTTTTCTAGTTTTCAGTTCTCAATTGGGCCTTTGATACACATAACAGGGTTTACAGGACTGGATTATGGATTTTACAGTCGGGTTTCCCATCTCATAAGAAATGGTATCCCTATATAAACAGTCGGTTTCCCATTTCACGAGGAAATGATATCCGTATAATCAACATTAGAGGCATCATAAATTATGGTGCAGTACTGCCATATATTCACCCAATTGACATGTCAATATCCTATATTCAAATATCCCTATACATATATCAGGGCCGTTATTCAGAGTTTTCCAATTAATTCATTTAATCCGAAAATCAACAAATATAAGTTTCAATTAAAATCAATAATTAGAAAACCAACAATATTCGTAAAACAATAATTGGAAATCAGGTTTTGGAAACATACAGTTATATTCAAAATTACATCATCTCATAATATCGCACAAATAATTTCAACAATATACACAAATGAAATACGAATATATATATATATATATAAAATCAATACGAGTATATAAAATCCAGAAATATATTTCCAAACTTACTAAATCAAAACACATATAAAAAATAGTTGCAGAAACGAGTGTACACCAACTTGGATACCGTTTTACGACCGTTTTTTTTTCTGGATTTTCCTTTTTTCCTTTTTCCTTTCTTCCTCCTCTTTCCTTTCTCCTTCTCTTTTCTTTCTTTTCTTTTCTTCTTCTTTCCCTTCTCTTCTTCTTCTTTTCTTCTTCCTCTTCTTCTTCTCTCTCTCTTCCTTTCTCTCTTTTCTTTTCTTTTCTTTTCCTTCCTCACCCGTTTTCTGCTTCTGTTTTTCTGTTTGGCTTCCGCGAGAAGCTTTCTTTTTTTATACAAATTCGGTCATCGCGACCGTCATCGCGACTTGTGGTCGCGCTACCTGGTTGCGGTACTCACTGGAGAAGTTCCACTGCTTTCATCGCGATCACCCATCACGGTACCATGGTCGTGCTGGTGATCGCGTTGCTCACTACCCGAATTTAATCTTTTTCACCGCGAGCTAGTCAGCGCGATCTGTGGTCGCGGTGACTGGTCGCGGTGCTCACTGCCAAAAATTTCATTTTTCACCGCGAGCAGCTCATCGCAATCCCTGGTCGCGGTGAGAGGTCGTGGTACACACTGCCACTTTTTCTTTACTTCATGCAATCTTTCTGGACCGCTCCATCTGGAAACCATAAAAATAAATATACATTTAATTACGTTTTACACCCCTCTAATCATAAATTTTTATATCCACATATTCAAAATTAATTATTCAAAATTAGGGATGTTATAGTGGAGATCCTATCTGGGATCTCCATTGCAATGGAGACCTGATCTCTATTGATGGATCTGGTCTTCATTGATGAAGTCGACTCTATCATTGATGGAGTCTGGACTCCATCATCGATAGAGACGAGCTCTTCTCCAATCATCTCTATAGATGGAGATCCTCTCTATCAATGAAGACGAAGGTGGAGATCTCACACCCCTTTTTTTTTTTAAATTTGTAATTTTAATTTTCTTAATGTTTTTAAATTTTTAATACTTAATAATTATTTTTAAATTTTAAATTTTTTTAAAATATATTTTTTTAAGAAAAATATTAAAAATAGATGAAAATATGAAAATATGAAAATACGCTGTCAACAGTTAAATCTAACTTTAGTTGACTAACGGTGAGGGAGCTTTGTGTGGGTTAATCATAAATTTATATATGGAATTAAAAAAGCAAACATAAAGTAGGTAATTTGTAATTTTTAATCTTAAAATGGGTCCGGGTCCGGATAATGAACACATATTTGAAATCTTGTATTGGGCCGAATAAAGCGACGACTCGTGTTATTAGCACCCCACTGATGTAATTTTTACACCCCCTTCTCTTATTATATCAAAAGTATTTTTATTTTTATTTTTATTTTCAAGTTTTGCCGCGCCAATATCTCTCTCTCTCTCTCTCTATCTCTCTGTGTGACAAGGGTTTCTTCCTCTCCACTCTTGCTTGACTCTCCAGTCTCTTCCCAAAAAAATTTCAATAATGACATCAATCTACAATCCTCTTCAAATCATCGACGACGACGACGACAATGACGTAAGCCGGAATTTCACTTCACTTCACGTCTCTCTTTCTCTTTTATCACACTTCACATTTTTTTTTATTTTCTGCTTAATTATATTTAGGAGTTCGATTGGGAAGCAGCCGTTAGAGAAATAGACGTCGCGTGCGAAACTACAAAGCCGCCCTCAGCTTCGAATTCTGACGCTTCGTTTCCGCATCCGGATTCGACCAATTTCTCTTCAAACGACCAGAGTAAAAAGCCTTCCATTTCTAAGCAATCTAAGCTCGATAAGTATTTTGGAAATGCGGGTCCCAGACCTCAAGTGGGTCCCAAACCTCGGCAGGTGGGTCATGGACCGCGATTCGACGAGGAATGTGGTGAGGACGATAAGAAGACGTGTTATGTCGAAATCGATGCTGAGGCGGCTAAGACTTGGATATACCCAGGTTGATTTTGCCATTTCTCTTGCCACATTTTTGTGTTTGTCTAATTGGTTTGCACGATATTAGAGTGTAAAATCAGTTGCTATGTATTCGTAATTCTCATTATTTTTATGTTTTGCTTGTGAATTTTCTTTGTATCTATTGCATTGATTCTCTTGTTTGTTTAAAGAATGTGGATTCAACTATTTGGACAATTCATGGGTGGAAATTGGTTCTACTGATGTTCAAATTTTAAAATTTTTGTTTTTTGCCCTTTTTCGTCGAGTTTTAAACTATCTTGTTTCGTGTGTAAATTTTTCTTCTATCTAATTGTTTAAAGTGAGTGCATTTCAGTTTGTTTGTCTGAATATTGGAAATGTGTGACACTGATCAGCAAATATAGGATCATCTTTGGTTTTTACTTATTTTCAAATCTTCTATGTTTGATGCAGTTAATGTACCCGTTCGTGACTATCAATTCAATATAACCAAGACGGCGCTCTTTTCAAATACATTGGTGGCATTGCCAACAGGACTAGGGAAAACACTTATTGCTGCTGTTGTTATGTATAACTACTTCAGATGGTTTCCAGATGGTAACACAAATTTATGTCATTATAATTGTTACTTGTTTCAACTGCGGTTTCTATTTCAAGTTGTTAATTATTCTATGCCATACATTATTAAAATTCAGAGCACTTTCAAGGCTCCAGAAGTCAGAGCTGAAGTTATGCCTTCAGTTGGGTGGTTCTTAAAGTCTTATTATCTTATTGTACTTCTTTTTTTTTTTTTTTGGCGTTCTACCATAGGAGTCATTGCTCTCATGCTCTAGGAAATTAGGTCTGTGGACTTTGTAGTTACAGAATTTTCATTGCATAAGCTTCTTATCGTCTTTGGGCTCATCTTTATTTTGCTAAACACTTAAAAGTTACTCTATATTGAGACCTCTCATCCTAATTTTTTGGTTTACCTAGATGAATGATGATGCAGTTTCTCAGCATTTACCCATGTTCTTTCCATGTGATGCCTTAAACACTAGTACTCCACCGGACCAGTCATCATTCTTCCTTGCATTCTTTGCTAATTTCTTTAACTCTGTTTCGATTTGCTACTTCCTTCATATACTCAACCAACACATATAATCCTGTCTGAGTATTTCTTTAAGTTTCTTGATTAGTGGATGATATTGAACCCAAAACACAAACTTGAAACCTGGTACCAATTATGAATTTAAGTCCATAACATTATTAAAATTGGGATTTAGATTCATGTCACTATATACAAATCTTTAGTGTCTAATTGCTCCTTTATGTTTGTCTAAAAGAAGGATATCCTGTGCTGTTGATTTCTCTTGTTTAGTTGAAAGCTAGGTCTATAAAACTGACAGCTGTGCTTGGTCTCTTCATGACAGGAAAAATAGTCTTTGCTGCTCCTTCTCGGCCCCTTGTCATGCAGCAAATAGAAGCATGCCATAATATTGTAGGAATACCACAAGTAAGATGCTGCTTTTTCCTTTTGTTTTTTAATCACAGGAGTTATTTGCTCAATTATTCAACTTTTTATTGGTCAGTTTACTTCAACAGAATCATTAATTTACTTTAAGAACATGATCATACTAATATTGCAGGAATGGACAATTGATATGACAGGTCAGTTAAGTCCTTCAATAAGAGCATGCTATTGGAAAACTAAACGAGTTTTCTTTGTTACTCCACAAGTGCTGGAGAAGGATATTCAATCTGGTGATTCTTTAACTTCTAACTTTATACATACATACATATATATATATAAGAGATTAGTGACTGTGGAATTGTTAACATATGAAAATTGTTTTTTTGTGGTGCACTAAATTACTCATCATCCTTCTGTTGGGTGTTCTATTACTTTTTGCTCATGGAGGAACTTGGTGTAGGCACATGTTTAGTGAAATACTTGGTATGTTTGGTCATTGATGAGGCTCATCGAGCATTGGGAAATTATTCATATTGTACGGCAGTTCGTGAGGTTTGTTGTACCAAATGTTTCTGGGTTTTCTCAATCACTCTTGGTTTTTTGTGGATATTTTTGTTGGTGCAAGTTACTAATGATTCTTTAAATTTGTAGTTGATGTCTGTACCAGTGCAGCTGAGGATATTGGCTTTGACTGCAACACCAGGGTGTAAGTTTCAATCATCTACTTGATTTGCTATGAAGTTATTTCCTATATCTTAAATCCTTATGTTATATGCAATTGTTCAGCAAAGCAGCAGACTATCCAGCTTATTATTGATAACTTACATATATCAACACTTGAATATCGCAATGAAAATGATGATGATGTCAGCCCATATGTTCACAACAGGAAGATAGAATTAATTGAGGTATGTACTAGTTTATGTTGCCTAAAATCTATTACCATGCTACTGTATTTTACTATTTTCTAATAAGTGCAATGTTAATAGGTTGCAATGGGGAACGAGGCTGCTGAGATATATAATCTGTTTTTGGATATAATACGTCCTTACGTGAATAAGCTTTCAACTTTTGGACTTCTCCAGAACAGAGACTACCAGACTGTATGGTTTTCTAGATTGTGAATTCCTTTATTTCTCATTTTGATATTCAGTTCTGGTAGATTTGATGTTTATGTATTGCCTTTTGTTTCCACCTGGTCTTGTAGTATTGAACATTTCTATGAAAGTACTTGTTCTAAGCTTTATGTGCCAGCTTATATTTAAATCTTTTGATAAAGTATAAATGGAAAATCATATTAAAATACAGCTAATTTATGTGCACTTTCTCCATTTCATACTCGCTGACATGTGTGCATATTGGTCTTTTATTTTGCTTTCAAGTTGTAGATGGGAGACCAACACCTGGTTGTTTCCTTCTTAGGTCACTTCTTGGAAACTGTCTGGTTAGTTGAAATTCAGTCAACCTGCATCAATATTTCATGGTAGATAGGAGCCCCAAAGCACTTTTTATTGTTATAGTAGATGATATCTTGCTGTAAGAGGAAAAAAGGGGGAAAAAGTTAATGTCAATGAAAGATTTGTTCCATGTGATGAACTATCTTCTGGGACTATATCATTCCAGGCAAATGTTTAGCCCTTTCATTGTCTCCCTGTCTGATATGTATCTGAGTTCTGAAGGCCTTCACCAAAATAAGACATTGACCCCTATATGATTTTTGTTGATTGGGAAGATCTTATACTGTTCATAATTATTTTAGGTCAAAAAGGTATGAACACGGAGAACATTGTCCATGGTGTTGCATATCTAAGATGCTGATTCTACTACAAAATCAGGGCATTTGAGTTTGGGTGCTACATATTTGCCTTGTCAGTTTCGTTTTTCTGGCTGAGAACAGCTAGTCATCTCTCTGATTGCAATTTCTAATAGAAGAATTTTTTACTTATAACTAAATGAGTTTATTCTTTCTTTATTTCCTCATTATATTTCACATACAAATTTTACAGTTGAGCCCAGTTGATTTACTCAATTCAAGGGACAAATTTCGCCAAGCACCTCCCCCAAACCTTCCACACATTAAATTTGGAGAAGTGGAAGCTTCTTTTGGAGCGCTAATTACTCTTTACCACATTCGTAGGCTGCTTTCAAGCCATGGGATAAGACCAGCATATGAGATGTTGGAACAGAAGTTGCAACAAGGGTATGTTCTTTTGCACCTTCAGTTTAGCACTCTTGATCAGTAAAGATGACATTCCAGAAACTGTGCCTACTGGTCTAGTTATCATTCTCTTTTCTTTTGGTAATGAATAAACAATTGTCAATATTGTCTTAGTAGTTGAGACTTTTTGTTTAATCTCTGGGTTGAAGGTTAATTGGCTAAGAGTTTATTCATGGGGATTGACTCTCAATAGAGAAAGCCAGTCTTTTTGCCCCATTCTATCGGATGTGGAATGGGATTTGGCCCTTGAAATTGGGTCTATCTTTTGGAGCTATCGAATTTCCCAATGAAGATTGAGGGGTGATTAGAAGATTGAAAGAGGGAGATTATTAACATTTGTGTGTACATGTTTAATGTATTATCTGCAAGAAAGTAGCTGAAAGCATTAACCATCTGTTTCTTAAGCGAAGGTTAAGTGGGTCATTCTCTCAATCCCGACTATTTACGTTCTGGATGTTGGCAGTCAGTTTCTCAATCCCAAGAATGGTCAGCCCTTAGAATCTCAACTGTTTAAGCTATTTTTTAATTGTCGTCTCTCTCTCTACACTAATTTAATTACGGCTACTTGGGATTTTTTTTTTATAATTAATTTATTGAGCATTATTGTGCTTTTGCTTGATAAAGGAAAGCTGCCATTTTGTGAAGTGTACTGTGCTGGCTGTTATGTGGGGTATTTGGAAGGAAAGGAATGAGAGGATCCTTGATAATTCTCCTAGGGATGAAACTTATCCATGATGAGTTAAAAGTTAGATCTTGAACTCCTTTATGGGCATTGGTTTCTTCTGAATTTTAAGAAGTTTCTAAATCTTCAGAACTGGGAAGTTGCTATTATGCGAATCTAGGGTCATGAATTATTTTTCCTTTTTTGTATTTGTTGAGTAGCTTTGGCATAGACTATAGCTTGTTTGAGTCATCAATATGTTTACTCTGTTGTTTAGGGTGGACTGCTGGTTCGCCTAATTGTACTCCTTTTCTTTTAGTTTCAATAAAATCTTTCATTGCTTATAATAATATAATAACTATTATTTAAAATACAGAGTGAACCAAATTGTATAGGAGTTGGGCCTCTGGTATGGTTATATCTAGTGTCATGTCCGTCGTATGAAGATGATATTCGCATGCTGATTCAGTTTTTTAACCTTCTAAGGTGTTTGAACTTAACTATTGCAGGCCATTTGCGAGATTTATGAGTAAAAATGAAATTATTAGGAAAGTGAAGCTCCTTATGCAGCAAAGTTTAGCTCATGGTGCTCCAAGTCCCAAATTGTCAAAAATGTTAGAAGTACTAGTTGATCATTTCAGTAAGTAACGTGTTGTCTTATTCTCTTTCCCCGAATGATGTTGATTTGCATGACCAATTTTTTACTTTTTCCTTACTGATGCTGCTTAATACTGATATTATTTTGTAGATTACATTGAGAACTTGAAAATTGAATCCTTATTACCAAAGTAGAAATAATTTTATGCATTTAATGATTCCTGACAATAGACAATGAAACTTAAAAAAATAGGATCACTGTTCTGTTGAACATTCAAATTTACTTTTTGACCACTCTACTAATTGCAGTGATTGCATTATTTTTCAAATGACCATGCTTGATACTTTTTTGTTGCCATTTAGCTATCTTGAAATATAGGTTTGGAAACTGTTTACAAAAATTAGGATTTGAATTGTACTTTTAGTAATTTGGACTTGTATTCTTTGTAGTCCGAAATGGGTTTGATATAGGATTCGAAAAATGTATTCAATATTAGTAAAGCATATTTGATAAATATCTTTAAAGTATTAAACAGTAACAATAGAGTTAAATATTTTGGTAACATATCAGTTAACATTTTTATCTATGAAATGCTAAATATCCATATATTATAAATTTTTTGTTGATTTTAGTTTACATCAAAATATGATTATTAACTTATTGATATATTTAAAAAAATAAAAACTGCTAATGTATTTTAATTTTTTTAATATAAATAAGAAAACTAAAATATGATTGAACATTAGAGTTAAAGAAAATCGACAGAAAGAGCTAATGTTTGGATATGGAAGGAAAGTTTGTCTTCAAAATTAAAAATAAAAGAAACGTGTGGCTTTTGGGAAAGATAAGAGAGTAAAGAAAGAGAATGAGGTGCCTTTTAGGGATTAAAAGAAGGTTATTACAGTTTTTTGTTTTCACTTGAGTTTTTAAATTGTTTCCAAAAACCGTTTTTGGATACAATCCAAAAAGCCCAAACGAACATGGTTTTGTTCTTTTTTGGTATCTCTTCTTTTAAGAACAAAGAATTGTATCCAAATTCTATACCAAACAACCCCTAATTTTTTCTTTTCATCATAACTCAAACCAGGTTGTGTTGGTTTTATCATATCCTTCACCATTTATGTTGATGAGAGATTGTGTTGTGACATCTTAAAACTTGTGGAAATTTACCATTTCTGTCACGAATTATATTATTCATGTGATCGATTACAGAATGTCATATAACTGCAGCCAATATTGAAGTATGTTTCTGAAAATTCCACATCTTAAGAAATACAAATGACTCCCAATCCTTGATTTTTGTCTTTAAATGGTACTATATGGATTTTGATCTTGATTTTGTTCACTTTTATTTTTAATATGAAGAAATGAGTAAAATGACTATTCAGTTATTCAGTTGCGTGGATCATTGTAGACTTTTTAGTTTCTTAAAGTTTGAGAGTTTGATTGTTACTGATGCAGAACTTCATTTGGTTGGAATGATCAAATCTTCAATCCATGAACCATGTATACTGCCAGAAATTGATGTATATTTTTTGTCTAAGGTCTAATAATCAATTGTGGTTAAAAATAATAGAGAAGTGTGTGTTTGCAGAAACAAAGGATCCAAAACATTCAAGAGTTATCATTTTCTCGAATTTTAGAGGAAGTGTCAGGTGCATAAATACTTCTTTAAGTCACTGTTTGTGATTCTTATTATCTCAGTGCATTATGCCTGAACTTAGAAAATTTTCCTTGGCATAATGATATTCACATCAGGGACATAATGAGTGCATTAGCAAACATTGGGAATTTAGTTAAGGCAACCGAATTTATTGGTCAAAGCTCAGGTTTGTACGTTTGCTCTTTTACTTTATTTCCGTAATTTTCTTTGCCTGCCTCCCCCTTTATTTAATTTCTATTCTTGATAAGAAAATTGAGATGTAAACTTGTGTTTGGAAAAATCTATTAGCATTTGGCACACAGAATGTTAAATTTGTAGAATTCTTTCAGGAAATATATGTTAATTTCTTACAGGGAAAACATTGAAAGGCCAGTCGCAGAAGGTTCAACAGGCTGTTCTGGAGGTAACTATCTTACCTTTGTTGATTTTCTCAGCTCCTTGTGTTGGCTTACTTCATTCTCTCGCAGAAATTTCGGGCTGGTGGATACAATGTCATTGTCGCCACATCAATTGGCGAAGAAGGTCTGGATATCATGGAAGTTGATCTTGTAATATGTTTTGATGCTAATGTGTCTCCTTTAAGAATGATTCAGCGGATGGGGAGAACTGGAAGAAAGCATGATGGGAGAGTTGATATCCTTTTTTCATCAGGTTAACACATTTAATGAAGTAGGTTGTCAGTTAATAATAATTTACGCACACACAAAAAAATAATAATTATCAAGTGCGGGATCCTGCACGAAAAATGTATAGGATCACGTACTTGAGACTTATTTTTTGTGTGGGTGTGTGTAATATTCTAGTGAAGCTGAGAATTTAGGTCCGAATGAATGTTATAATCCACTATATAATTCTTGTTCAGTTTTTAAAAGCTCTGTACCCTCTTCATTTTTTTCCCACTAATTGGTAGACTAAAAGTTTAAGTTTATAGGTAAAATCACAAACAATTACTATTAAACTACTTACATGCAAGATCAACGGCATTTTTACATGAATCAAGATTAAATACAAACACATAACAAATGCAAATATACTCATGTTGAGGGCTTCAACCTAGACACTCCTTTCTAAAAATTCTCTAATACCAACTTAGGCAACCGCTAGACTCGGATGCTTAACAGCTTAAGTTTTTAGGTAATGGCCCAAACAATAGTATTTAACTGCCCTTACCAACTACAATTTTCTGAAAGCTTATTCTATGGGTTCCTTGACAAGTTTTACTAGTTTTAGCCTGTCAGGGATCAGAATTAAAGGGTTATATGCGAAAGCAAGCCAGCGGCAAGGCTATCAAGAAACATATGCGAAATGGGGGGATGAATAGCTTCAAATTTCATCCTAGTCCAAGAATGGTGAGATTTATTTAAAGAAATTTGTTGGTGATATCTTTTACTTGGAGTTGTTAGTTTAATATGTTTGGTTGTAGGTTCCCCATATAATCAAACCAGAAGTCCAACTTGTTGAACTGTCAATTGAACAATTTGTTTCCCGTGGAAAGAAAGTGAAAGGTGATCAGGCTATCGAGACACCTGTTTGTAAGGACAAGTTAACGGTTGCTGAGTCTGAAATAATTGCCAAATATTTCCACCCTACCAGCAGTAACTTGGGACCATCACTGATTGCGTTTCCTCACTTTCAAACCTTTCCCTCTGGAGTGCATAAAGTAGTGCATTCTTATAGAACAGGGATGCTGATTGATCTAATGCAACATTTGCAAGGGCTAACCTTTTCCAGAGACGGAATTTCTTTTCTTGAGGTTTGTCCTCTATCTTTGAGTGAGACTAGTTTTGTCCTACAATCTCCTATTGTGATAGCTTATGCTTTTGTTTAACGGATTCAGGATGAGGTCGCTTCAAGTAAGTGCTTGGGAGTTCAAACAGAATGTGAAAAAAAGGATGAAAAAGGTAATGTATTTTTAACTTCTGAAATGGCTTACTTAAAAAATTGTTAATCAAGAAGCTCCAAGGTTTGTTCAGTTTACAACATTTTAGATCAAATACACTGAAGTAAGGCAACAGTAACTTTTTTGTAATAGGGTTTTATGTAATTCTCGTTTTCTGGGTAAGTAGGCTTTTATGCAATTCTAGCTAGAGGTAGCAGGTACAACTACTTGTTTTTCGCCTCTTATTCAGAGTCCCAATTTTAAACTTTTGTACAGATCTAATGAAAGTTAGGAAACATTAATTTGACTATAATAGAGGTATTGAATATTGTCAGTAACCGACAGATCTAAAAGTTTAAACAGATCTAACAAAAGTTAGGAGACATTAATCTAATTATAATAGAGGTATTGGACATTGTTAGTAACCAACAGGCCTAAAAGTTTAAACTAATAGCAAAAGACTTAACAAAAGTATTTATGAATTCTAACACACCCCCTCACGTGCTAGACCGATGAGCTTAGCACGTGGACAAACCATATGCATATTCAAACCTAGAACAAATTCAGAACCAAACAAAAATTCAATTACATGAAGGGATTAGAATCTAGGACTCATGGGTCAAATTAAGCTCTGATACCATGTCAATAACCAACAAACCTACTAGAAGTTTAAGCTGATAGGAAGGGCCCAACAATAGTATTTAAGCATTCTAACATATATACTTTGTGGTTCTTAACTTGATTCGTCTTCTGCATCAAGATAATTCTGTGAAAGTATATGTCTGAAAGACTCATGCAATACTACAATTTTATATTTTGACAAATCTGTAAATCTAATCTCAAAATTATGTAGCAGATTCACTTATTTCGGATGATATCCAAGGCTCCAAATCCCCGAAACAAGTAACGTATTCTGAACTATCACCTATAGGGACCTTGAGAACCAAGGAAAAGCATAGCATGCCACATTTCTATGAAACAAGTCCTGCAGCACACGCCTACCTTTTTGGTTCAGATTTCGTCTCTGTTGATGCTCTGGGAAATGTCCTAATTGTATCTCTCCCTTCACTTCCTTTTGAAGAATTATCACATTCCAAGAGTACAAGAGTTAGCAATACACTGGTGCTAAATCATATGAAGCAAGATTCTTTCCATCTAAAGGCTTCTGATGGAAACTGCAATGAAATTACTATGCAAGACAAAGCTGTTGCAGAAGTAACAACTTCCCAGACAACATACATAAAAAACGGTGCTCTCCGAATATCTAGTCTTTGTGAATCTGATGAGCAGGAAGAGAAAATGCTTGATGGCTTTGAGAACATCTTGGAGTCTCCAATTGTGAAGAGAAAACTATTAAATGATGGACATATCTTTAGTGAGACACTTGATGTAGTGGAAATCAAGGAATTATCACTGCTAGCTGATGAATACAACGATGATCTCAGAGATACTGACCTTAGTCCCAGGCTAACTAATTTGGTCAAGAGTGGTGTTGTTCCGGAATCTCCAGTTAATGAAAGTGGTCAGTTATAGACCCCCCAAAATAACATGTTTTTGTACATTCTGAAATTCATTAGAGTTTGTATTTTGGGTGACTGACCTATGCTGAATAACCTTTAATTTTGCAGGGCTGCTAAACAGTGACGAAAGAAATGAATTTCTTTTCCAAGATCTTGCTTCACCAGATAAATTGCGTACTGAAGAGCTAACTAAGTCCCCGAATCTTGGGAAAATGGAAAGGGGCAGTACAGATGATGGTACAACTGGAAGGAATGTCTCAGTTTCTCCTGTTAATAAAGAAACTCAAACTCCTTTACTCAAAATGAAACGTTCAAGAGGACGCACCATTCTTTCTCCAGTCACTGAAGAGCCCGAAACTTCCTTGACAAATGTCAGAAATAGTAGTAGTAGCAGAGATTGGCATTTGAGTCCTGGAGACAAGTCAGAGAATGTTGAACCTGTGCGCAAATTTAAAAGGTTGCGCAAAGCTGTAGATCATGGAAAAAATAGGAATCCACTAAGCATGAACGAAAATACTGTAGTTGCGGGGGTGAAACTTGCCAGATCTTCTTGTGATACTAGTTCTATCCAAAATAAACAAGGCAAAGGTAACTTGAGTTTATGCTGTGTTATTGTTTTTGTCTTGTATTTTCTTTTTCCTGTCTTTTTGTTTGCTGGGGTCAACCTCTCGGATAGAACTGTACTACCAATGCTTTCTCTTTTAAGAAGCACGATTACTCAAGAGTCTATCAGTTTTCCAATATGTTTAGGAACCAGAATTCATATATGAACTATGTTAATAATACTGAATGCCTGTTAGTCGGTGGTTCAGGTAAAACGAAGCTGATGGAAGATGTTCGAGCATTCATTGATGAGGAAGCGGAGTAAGTTTATGCTTATATATCCAACTAATTGTTGCAAATGTGAAATCTTATAAATCCAAAAGTAGGATTTCTACTCTAATCTCCTGCTTTGAGGATGATAGTAAAACTCTGCTTTATGAAGAAATTGAATGATAGTTTTTCTGTATGTAATAAGACCGCAACTTAGTCTGGAATATCTTTTGCTGGCTTCTCAGGGTGTCTTCTGAAGTTGAAATATCTGATGATGAAGAAGATGACCAGGACCACAATTCACATGATGATAGCTTCATAGATGACAGGATAAATCCTACAGCAGCAAGTACTCAAATTGCGTCTGGTGGAGTTGACATGATGGCAATTTACAGGTATTTATTCTCTCTCTCTCTCTCTCTCCCACACACACACACACATAAATACATGTTTGTGTGACTCCCAGTAGGGTAAGGACTTGTGTCCTTAGAAAATCATAAAATGTGGCCGGACTGAAATAGATCTTTGTCATCTGGAGGCAGATAAGTTCATATTTCAAGTTCATTTGCAACGTTTTGTCTCTTTGTAAGTTCATTTTTTCTGGTTTCGGATGTGATGAAACTGCAACTTCAAGAGCTAATTAATTTCCTACAACAGGCGTTCTTTGCTCAGCCAATCACCACTGGTGAGGCAGCCAGATTTTTCTTCCATTTGTAGTCCTGACTCTGCAGCTCCCATGACAAGAACAAGTGAGAGCGGAAGTTCCTCAGGAAAGACATTGTATTCCATACAGACGCCTCAGATCGAGTCTGAAGAACAGTCTGCCTCCAAGAATCCAGCACCTGTCCGAATTAACCAAGAGGGAATCACCTCAGAAACCATGCCTTGTGCAACTACTGATTCAATACGAGAAAATGAGAGGAGTATGGAAAACGGGAAACGAAAATTCAGCTTTTATCAATCAAGGTCTATACCTGCAATCAACTTAGAGCAACAATTCTCGTTGCAGTCAGAAGCTGCAGGTATAGAATCATGTCAGCAGAGTGAAGCTGACAAGATCGAGACAAACGGAGATGCACTAGACGACGATCAATTTTACGAGTATCTTGATTTTGATGCCGTGGAGGAACATGCTGCCTTGCTTCTCAAACAGAAATCAGAATTTACAATGCACAAGCAAGATATAACTCCCGGACCAAAACTTCAAAATCTCGGTGTTAATGATTCTCCATCGTTTGATCTTGGTATATAATAAATCTTGCTAGTGTAGTTATCAAGCACCCATTAAATGTCTGGTGCTAAATATGTTTGTGCCAAATTTTGATTAGCACAAACAACTTGTAAATTATCTGCTGTAAGTTGCATATATTTATTAATATTATTTGTAAATAATCATATAGTGAATGTTGTGTGAAATCCATGTACAGAATAAATGACATTTATATTCAGTTAATATTCTTATACTATAATGGTTATTAGAGCATCAAGAATAATCTATTTAAAAAATTGAATGAAAGTACGGAGTAAATAACTTCTAGTTATGGAAGTAGATATTCATACTGTACATCTAATAATTGATCTCGATAAGTTTCGGTAGATTTTTAATTAATCTTGCTAAATATGCATTCTTGTCATGAGTCATATTAGGCCGTGGATTATAAGTATACAATTGGGATGGTGTATCACATCACGCTCATACAATGAAAGTTTGTTGTATATGAATAGACTGTAAAATTAAAAATTGGCAATAACAGATGGGATGAAAATGTCGAGATAGTAGTTGAGAAATGTAGTATATACTATATACTATGGGGCGAAAACAGAATGGTAGATTTTTGTGAATGGTAATCCTATATACATGATTAATTAAACTACTAATATGGTTCTTTGAAGAAAAGCACATAAATAATACAACAAAAAGAAAAAATGATGATGGCAACATCAATGGTGAGAGCACTCATGGCTTGATCACTCAATTCCATGTTTCTTCCTCCTAAACGATCCACCGTGTCTGGAACTGAATCATAGTTTTCTACATCTTGTTGATAAGGGTCTTCTAGTCTCAGTCTCATTTTCATCTTCTCAACTTGTTTACTGGCAGCCTCTTGAGCCAGTGTCCAATCGTAAAATCTACGGCTCTCTTCATTGCTCAGCACATCGTATACTTGTCTCAGCTTCATGAACTTCTCAGAAGCAGCTTTCAGTGGAAGCGATGTTGTGTCCGGATGGTACTCTTTTGATAGTCTCCTGTAAGCTGCTTTTACCTCTTCCATATCTGCTTCTGCTGACACTCCTAAGAACCTCCATGCATGCATGCATTTCATCTATGTTAATCCTCAAATTGAATAATAATGCACTTTTTCTCCACTATTATTCATACATTTTCATCTTAAATACCGACCGTGAAAGTGTCACATCACGGGTATATTAATAAATAATGGGTAAAAAAAAATCTTATACGTAAAATAAATTAAAATAAAAATAAAAATTTATTTACTTAGATAATTACTCTTAATCTTAATGTGTGTGCTTAGTTACCATTAAGAACAATCTCCGATTGATTTCGAAGCAACAAATATTATACGAAATTGGAATAATGATAATGACCGTGGCAATTGACTGATCCATTAATTGAACATGCAAATTGCAATATTAGTAGTAGAATTCATAAATATATATATATATATATATATATATATAAACAATTAATTAATAAAAAACAAAAAAAAAAAAAGTAACTCACTGATAATGAGAATCAGAAGATTCATTGAGCAGATCAGAAAACTTGTGACCCAAGAGATTGTCCTGCTCCTCTTCTGGGTTCAGCTTCTTCTGCTGTTGTGAATTTCCACTACTGCCCCCAATCCACCCTTCGTCAGGATTCTCCCAATGAATCCTCGTATCCACTCCCGGCGGCGCTCCTCTGCGGCCCTGCCCTCCTCCCGCCGCCGCCAGCACTAACACCCGCAGCAAAGTAGTTCTTCGAGCTGCTCTTCTTCTTATTAGGAGGGTGGCGGTGGTGGTAGTGGTCTTCTGCTCTTCTCTTGTCGTTAGTTGTTTGCTTTTGTTAACATTAATTTGGGTTTTGAGAAAGAGAGAATATGGAGCAACTGTGGAAGCCATGAGAGTTGAACAAGAAATTATTGATCAAGTTTAATTATTGGGAGAGACCGAGAGAGAGAGAGGAGGAGCAGGAGTTTGGAGCTCAGTAGTCATGCATGGCCTCATGTTTATGTGGTGCAAAATTAAGAGCGAAGTTTCATTATCAGTCCCTTTTTTCATCTCTTATTTTATTAGCTTTTCATAAAATATAGTTTTGATTTAAAAAAATAATCGCCATATAATTTTTTATTTCATTATTTCTTTTCTTTTTTCAAAAAAATAATTAAATAAAATATCTGAAAAAACCACATTCAAGACGAAACTCTTATGGCTTAATTGGTGGTCAGAATTGAACTAATCAGAGTTCAATTTGGTATTTGATTGTAGCACTGGAGTAGACAAAATCTAATTGTTAGCAATTAAACTGTGCGATCAAGTACTAATGATACGATCATACACGATAGTGAATAATAAAGTTATTTTTAACCTAGGAACACAAACTTTTTATATAAATATGTATGATACCATCACATATTAAAGGGTTTACTATTTGATAAATAAATAAACTTTTCCTGCTAGCCAAAAAAATCATCATAATATGGAATTTTTATTTGATTTTTAAAATTGTAAAAAAAATTCTTTTTCGATTTTGGTGAAATATTATGTATATGTACTTGAAACTCTCTATTTATTAGGGTTGCTATCATAAATAAAAAATACAACCCATGTTTCGTTTAAAATGGGAAAATCTAGTCACGAAATCTAATTAATTCACTTAGAGTGCATTTAATTACATTTTTGCAATTTTATAGTTAGTAATAGTAATTAACAAAAAGAACAAAACATATCAGCCTTCTACAGTTTGTGGGGGCGGCGGCGCCGCCACCACGGGAGGCTGCGAAGGCGGTTCTCTGCGGCGGTGAGCGTTCTTGTTGTTGTGCATCCAGACCTTGAGGACATTCCTGGTGATACCAACCTCGGCGCAGAACTGGTTCAGTGCCACGTCATCCTGCCGGTTCATTCTCCAACCGATTCTCTCCGCGAACTCCAGCATCCTCTCCTTCTGCTCCTGCGTGAACTTCGTCCTGTGCCTCTTTCCCCTCCCCGACCGCGACCCGGGTCCCACATTCAAGTTCACCTCCTCCCTCTCCGGCGTCTCCGACCGTCGATCGAAATCGCTCCTTGAATGATCAACGGCTGCCATTACTCCTCCGCCCCCGCTACCACCTTGGTGATGATAAGCTTTATAAAGCAGCATTGGAGGCGGCGGTGCGTGTATCAGATGGTGGTGGTGGAAAGGCGAAGATTCACCGCCGTCGAAGGGTGATTCCCGACGGTGGAAATTCCGGTGACAGCCGCATGCGGCGCATATGAGTGAGTCTGTAGAACTCGTACGATCTGTTTATATATACCAATAGACTACTCGTTAATAATATATAAAATCAATTGTCAAAATGTATAAACAAGCATGAAAATTTAAGTTGACCACCGCAAGAGTTGTCACGTGGCATGAACTCGCCGCAGCCGTCGTTGGCGTGGCCGCCGATGGAGGCGGCGTGGTTGCGCATGCATTCTCTGTATCTGATCTTCTTCTTCTTGCTGTTGTTGTCATCTTCTTCTTGTTGTTGGTATGGTACGAGGCTGAGATCCATGAATGTGTGTGTTTGCGGTGGACAAACGATAGAAAAGGTGTTTAAGAGAGATTAGTAGATGTCTGAATAAGAAGAAAAAGAAGAAGAAGAAGATTAAAATGAAGTTGGAAGGAGCCTGAAAATGGAGTTAATACAAGACATGAGAATAACGAGGAGAGACATGATAACTCTTTTGAGTGTTTTGTGTGGTTTTTTTTAAGACAGTAGTACGAGTACCCAACATCTGTCTACACGTGTAGGTGGGCACACACACTCACACTAATAATATTATAATTTTGAGTCTTAAATTTATAATAATTTTTTTTTAAAAAAGAATTATTAAATTGTTCTCATGCATCAAATGCAATCTAATAATTCTTCATTTTTTTTCTTAGCATTAGATGTTTTCATGAAAAAAAATAATAAGTGTATTATTTTCTTTTTTTTTTTTTTTTTTTATAGAAAAAAGGGTTGATGGATAGGCAGACGCTTTATCGGTAGGAAATATTGCGCCTCATGCACCTATACACATCTGTCAGGATCGAAGTTTAAGAATTTTTACTGTGTATGGAGATTGAGGACGTAAATATATCATCTCGCCAAGAGTCAGCATCAGTACACTTCGAATTTGGGGCTTTCAAGTCTCAATGTTTGAACCTAGAACTTTCAAATTGAATGAAACGCTCCTTATCACCTCAATCAACCCTTGAGGGCATAAAAATATTATTTTTCATCAATGCATAAAGTAAGAATAAATGTTCCCCAGTCTTTCTTATTTTATCAAAATATAATTTTTTAAGATATATAATTTAAAAGGTAAAGGATAATAATGTCTAAAGAAAAATTAATTACCCACCTCTCGTCTGGAGAGAATAGAGCCACCACACATCTGTATGTTTACTTGATAGGTTCCATTTTATCTTTTTTATTCCATTGCCCATAATGTTAGTAAATGGGCTCTTAAGAGTAGGTTTTGTGATTCCTGAAACTTTTGTCCTAATTGACTTTGTAAACTGATTCAAATAGATCGTGTTTGTTGTATTTTTAGTTGAGTAATAAAATTTTATTTAAAAAAAAAATAATTATATTTTTACATATAGTAATACTATAATAATAAAGTTATTTTTATTAGGATGTATTTGAATAGCTTTTTAATTTGATTGAATACGATAATTTTATTCTTTTAAATCTTTTATAAATTAGATATTATTATATTATTTTATCAAAAAAATATAGAATATTATTTCTACATACATTTGTTATTATTATGAGTTAAGTTATATTAATTTAAAAAAATTAATTTATAATTTTTGTTATTTTTCCTAAACACAAATTTGAGGAAAAAAATAATAATAGATGACCGACACGTGTCCATGTCAATTTTGGGGAAATAATAAAAGAGGACGGTGAGATTATGGAAAACGGAGCCCTTATGAAATCCACAAGGAGCAAGGTCACCGTGGCTGGTGGGACCCAACCACAGTACGTGTTGTTAAACGACTGGATGCGACCTGCGCTTGCAACCACAGTGCGAGAGGTCAATGTCTCATTATCGAGAAGGGACCCACCACGTGGATTCTGATACACCGATCAGACGATCCAACGGCTGGCAATGCATGTATAGCGCTGACGACTGATCTCCACTGCATGGGCACTTCTGATAGGGTGATTTGGGATTTTCTTTTTTCACCCACACGTCACGCTTCCCAGGCCATGCTGTGTGGGTCCCACGCCTCAAACACAAGAAGACGGAAAAACAATCTATTTGGATTTGAAAAACTATGCAAATTGCAATAAAATACCATCACTTTTTCACAATAAAGCCTGAGGTTCGACTTTTACCTATAATTATTCAAAGTCCCCAAACATTCAATGAACGGTTGACTCAAGAACCAAAATGCCTCCTATTTAAAAGAAAAAAAATTTAAAAAAATAGTAGAAATCCACCGACAATGGAGTCCACCGTCGAGGGATATTCAATTTCCTCCTCAATGAGAGAAGATCTTCTGAGAAAAACAATCTACCCCATCTCTTATTAGTGAATATATTATATCAAGAAAGAGATCCTCCACTTATTTGAATTTGAGTTTATATTTTGAGTCAATACAAACACAACTTGTTTAATTAATCGTATAAAAGCCCACAACTCTAAAATGCGAAACGGTTGTTGGCATGAGTGGTTCGGCGCTCTTGTTCCTTAAGCAAGGTTGTGGATTCGTCCCCCCTTGTGTATAGAGTCACAACCGATTGAAAGCACTTTACCCCTTAGTGGGCTGACCCGATACGAAATCCAAAATAGTCGGGAAATATATGGTAGAGTTGAACCGTATAGTTGATCAGACCACATGACACCGAAAATCGGATGGTTTACACCAAAAAAAAAAAAAAATGTGATACGCATTTCATGTCATGTCTTATTCACAATTACAAACCAATAGAAAAAATAGATGAAAAGAAAATGACATGTTACATCATCCATATATTAGTCTAATAAGTAGATATATTACGTTTTGAGTTTCAAGCAAGCAAAAATTAATTTCATATCACGAATTTGTTTCAAAGAACAAGCTTCAAGTGATTGTTCTTCGCCTACGAGTCCAAAACAGGAGAGAAACTTGCAAACATACGAAGCATAATGCACCTTCCACTATAACATATTATTATTATAGTAGGAAATGCACCATACATCACAATCGACGACCCATACAAGTTTTTTTTTACAAAAACAAATCTGCTTAATTAAAAGAAAATTTTAAAGTTATAATCTCGCTTCACAAGTTATGTGAAATGAGACAATTGACTTGCGGATGATTTTTTTTTTTTTTTTTTTTTTGAGATTTCTTTCAAGATTACATATAAATATAAGAAACTGCTACAATTATTACATGTGTAAAATGATTGTCAATTGACCTACATGATGATTATGAGTTAGAGGCCTAAAAAATTCCAAATTCTACACATCAAGTGGAGGTGGGAGGTTGCAGCTTCCTCTATCCACCTACAACAATGACTTCTAGCTTTCTGTTTTGTAATTTTATAAAGAGACAAGCTATAACAACAAACGAGCTTTTGTACAACATGAAAAAAAACATCATGTGAAAGTGGTTTGGCAATTGGCACACGAAGTGAATCAAAAGGCATCCCACCTTCAATGTCTCATTTCAATTTGGTTAGGATGATGAACACTCAATAGTTTGTAATACTATTTTTTTTTTTTTTTCACACACTTGGACGTCTTGACGACTTCAAAGCATGGTAATACGTACAGTTGGATCTTATCTAAGAGCGAAAATGCTAGATAGTAAGTTAAAGAGACAATAGAGGTAGATGGGTAAAGGTTGCACAGATAAGACCACAGCATATTCTACAAGCATATGTGTAAAACATGCATTAAAGAGAGTATTAGTGTAAATTCCAATTTAATTTTTGCTTGCTGGAGGTAAAAACAATGATTGTGAATTGTCTCAAACAAATAAAATGCCATTCTCCTTAATTGTATCGAGAACAATTCCAAGCTTACCTTCAATCCGCTCATCCTTTCTGGGCTCAAAGGATAATGCGTACACATCAGCATCCTTTGATCGCTCCGCAATTAGCTTCCCTATAACTATACATGCATTGTGATCAGTTAGAGAGGGCAAAGAGTTCCTGAGATCCTTGGAGTTAGTAGTAGCAACTGATATCACTTTGCTCGTTGCCCGGTGCATAACCTTTGCATGAATAAATCTCTTAGAGAAGAAAACATTAAGTAAAAATGGCCTCATGTACATATCTGTCCTTTGCTTCCAGGATTTCCGGCTAGGTCGATTTGCAAGTTCACCCCGAGATCTCCGGGTCCACGCTGCTTGAATGAAACAACCCTAAAAGTATCACAAAGAAACAGAAGGATATTAAAAATAAAAAATAAAAAAATTTGAATAATGTTCTACAGCACAAGAAAAATGGAAAAGGGTACCTGGTGTATGAACTATGAACAATTTTTAACAGAAATAATACCCGAGTAATTAAAACATAAAAAATGAGCTAGATAAACTATCCCGAGCATGCCACATGCAAGCAGAAGCATGGGTTCAATGTCCAGATGATGAAAGACTGAATAGGAGGGTTTCATAAACTTTGATACCTACCAAAAATAGGTGCCCTTATAAATTTTTCTCTTGGAACAACTGCCAAGCAGGCAGCAGAAATGGAAAAAACATTGCATGAATCATCACACAAAGAAAGTGATGTAACATGCCAAATAATTTCCCCTCCTAATGCCAGAATGTTTAGATAACTCCTATTCCGGCACAATAAAAATAATGTAGAGTGAGCTGTCATAACCATGTCAGTTGCACTACCATTGTCGCTTGCCAACCTCCCTCACAAGTTTCCTAACTCACCCATCAGTCCAAGGCATGTTGCTTGCTGCTTGCTGCCTCACAATTTTATATCTTTATGCCTTAGACATGCAATCTAGGGCATCATGTGCAAATTTTGGAAATTTAGCACTGAACAAGCAGCAAAAGCTTCCTTTTGGGTAACCACATTGGACTGCTTCTTCACTCTGTATTCTTTCTTATGTTAATAAGTTTTTGTTACATTTTCTATCAAAAGAGTTTTCCAACAAGCCCCAGCCGAAACAGTAAAAATAACCTAGCTGATTCAGTAGATATTGATGGACACAAGCATCAACAAAATTACCATGAGAGAGAGAGAGAGAGAACGAAGAACAGATGGCTCAATTCTTAATGGAGATAATAGTCAAAAAGCACATTACTTTCACAAGGCAAGCTTGTTTGAGGAGGGTGGACTGTTTGCCGCCCATGGACTTGCCTCATGTGACCAAGCCGTGAAAATATTAGCTAGAAGTTACCCTAGGATTAGTTTTGTGATCACGTTTTCTTGTAATTTCTCTATAGTGATGGCTCAAGAATCTAGACTGTATCTTAGGGTAACTTTTGAAATTGACTCAGAATCCTATTAGTGGGACCAGGAGGTGAGTTTGAGCGGTTATCCAGTAGAGGGCTGCTGATAAATCGAGATGCAACCGTTGGCTCTTGGACATGTCCAAGAAAAGCACCACATGACCCCCTACTTGAATGTAAAAGGAATGGTCCTCAACACCCAGCCTCAAGCATCAAGAGAGAAAATTTTCTAGTTTTCCCTGAAGCATGATGGACATAGTCCTTTGATACTCACTCCCAAATATTTCACAAACGGAGAGCAGTCTATTAAAACTCGAAAACCATAGTTATATTAAAACTCGAAAACCATAGCTAGCACCTAATATATTATTTTGAAACAAAATGATTTGGGTTATTATGAAATTAAGATTGATATCCTATTAGTCCTTAAACCAGGTTCTGCAAATATCATCTATTCACCGAAAACCTAATTGATTTCTCCCAAATCAACAAGCTCCTACTGAACCCACCAAACAAGTAGGGGTGACAATAGGGATTGTCTTAGTGTTCAAGTATTCTGGTAGTTCCACCTACAATGTTGATAAAACACATTGAATTCAACTTAACCCATCTAAACATTTGACCCATAATAAACCGATTAACTAGTGTATCATGTCAACCATTTAATAAGCTAACATATATTACCCCGTTAATACCATTGATCATGAGATGATTACTTCTTAAACTAGTGATAAAAGTGACATAAGGGACTAATACCAAAAAACTTTCATGGGTTGGGCTGCGTTTAGGCCAATGATCTTTAGATTGAAACATAAATTGGATTAATTGTATCTTGTATCTAACCATAACTTGAACTTTATTCACCAACAATAATTGTCACTCTCATGTGGAAGAAACTACATTAATCAAATAGGTCCAGATGCATAAAGTGTTTCATTACAAAAAAAAAATGCTCCCCACGTAAATATTCTCTAGTGCTTTTATGACTACAAAATGTTCTTTAGTTGAATCAAATAGATTGATGACAAAATTTAAGATAACTGTGCCTACAACAAAAATTTGGAATGACAAACCCAATCCATTGAACAATTTTTCTAAATAAAACCAAAAACCCCTTTTGGTTTCCAGGAAAATGTAGAAAAAGAAGATAAAGCAAAACCTTGAACTTCACAATTTCATCTAAGAGCAAGAAAAATAAATAAAAACTTGTAGCAATTAAGTTTGAGTTTTCCATTTCTATGAAACAAAAACAGCACAAATCCATTCAAACTTTCTGTCTCTTTTCTATTCCCTGTTTGGTTTCCAATAAAAATGTAGGAAAAAAAAACCCCCAAAAGCTTTGAACTTTACACTTATCATTATCTAACAACACAATATAGTTGATTCTTTGAAACAAAACAGCTCAAACCATCCAAAATTTTCTATAACTCATAATTTTCCTAGGAACCAACAGAAAAAAAAAAAAAAAAGGAAAAAAGAGGAAAAGTTGGCACCTTGTTGAGAGTGGGAGTTGGGTGGTGAGTGAATAAGTTGATGGAGAGGTTGAAACTGGGAAAAGAAGAGACCCATGAGAGAGAAGTGACTTTATCTGAGCTGGTCGACCGAGCTGACCGAATTGGGAGTAACTCGGAGGAAACAAGCGAAGAAGAAGAAGATATTATGCAGGACATTTTCTTTTTGTGGGCTGCTCGAGTGCCAAGCAAAGACTTGTGTTTTGTTGGAAGATGAGAGAAACAGAGGGAGACTTCAAATTCAGAGTTGTGTTTTGTTGGGTTGGGTTCGATTCGGCTGTACAAAGTTTTCGGCCCAATAAGATATCACACGTTTTGGGCAGATCTTGTTGTATTAATAATGTCACAATAATTTTATTGGAATCATTTGCCGTAAAGATACAAATTTTTTTTTCTCCTTTTTTTTTAACATGATATAGAAAAAAAAAATGGAAATTATTAAAATTAACCATCTTAATTTATTGAAATTTATTTTTAACCACATTTTTTTTAAAATAATTGTTTGTGACCACTATGAAAGTTTTATTTCAATCATTAACTAAAAAATTATATATAGTACCCCTAAATAATTACATAAAGGATCACGAACAAACCGGCAATAACCCTAAAAATGTGAAAAACTTTAAAATTTTAAATTCCCAGAAGATTTCATGTTAAAAGTTAAGAAATATGTTAACATTTGACGTGAAACACGTTAATATTTAATATGAAACATGCTAATACTCAATGTGAGACCTTCTAACATTTGACGTGAAATTGGATAATATTTGACGTGAAACCTATGAATGGAATTTTATTGTAATTTGCCATGGTTATTGTTGACGGTGAAAAATGAATTCCGTAGTCAACAAAGGTCAACTATGCCACGTAAGCTTACTTAGTGGTTCATTGAGTCAATTATGTAGGATTAGTAGCGATAGTCCTGCAGAGAAAGTTATCGCAGGGAATAGGAGCTTCTCGGAGAAGGCTTTGATGACCTATTACCCATAAAAATAAAGAAAGATCGGTAAGAGGTGCCGGACTTTAGCTGACGATTTACCTCCAACGATCAAGTCAGTGTTTGTTGTATTTCCGAGAAGAAAATGATAGGTTAAATGCTTCTTAGGGTTGGTAAGAGTATTCAATGGCTTACCATTCTTCTTTACTGACGTCCTTATTTATAATTCCTTAAATGCACTTCTCGTTGACTCCTAGTTTAGGAATGGTCAGGTGCTGTCAAGGGGAGGAACAAGGGTAAGCTTCCTTAAACATGTAATCCCCGCTTCATCGGGAAAGTTGTCCCTAAACAAGACAAAATGGCATGTACGAACGGTAACCTGCGCTGTTAGGGTAATTAATTTGTCTGCTGCCTATGCTGATAAGCTTCTGGTTTTGCCTGACACCTTTGCTGACATACTCTTGACTATTTTGATAATCGCAAGCGTTATCACGGCTTTGTAATAGTGTCAGGTCTTTTTCTTGCCTGCTGTGTTTCCTCCTTAGTCAACCAAATTGTTTTGGATTTATGAAGAAGCGCAGCAAGAACATGATGCTGTTAGGAAGTTCTCGCCGTCTTTGGGGTCAGATCGGCGAGAAGAGGAGGACGAAGATGACTCGGCGTCTTGCGTGGATCCGCAAAAGTGTTGATACTACTGCGTTTCGTCTGTTCATGGGTATACGGCTTACTAAGACACAGAATTTCCCCTCAACAGTTACTAACAATTAAAATGAAAAATGTGGTTAAAAATAATATTTTACATATTTAGAAAGTTATTTTTAAATTTGTCCTAATTAAAAACTCCATATATATATATATATATATATATATATATATATATATATATATATATATTTGTAAAATATGTATGGTAGATTCTAATTAACGTGAAAAGAGAGGTGCACACCATTTGAGTTAAGTGGAGAGGTGCAATGTTAAGGTATATGTTAAGGAGGTAAAAAAATGAATAAAAAATTTATTCATGAACGCCTTTAGCTTATTCAATAAATTATGGTCCAAAAGCTATTTGATAAACCTCTTGGAACCGGCTTATTGAAGAATCCGGTCAAATAAAAGCCGAAGCTAGTCCAGTCCAACTTCGGTTTCTAGCTTGAACGGAAAGTTGGTCATAACTTTTAATGAAATTTTTTTTTTAAACTAAATTATCCCTCATCTTATATTAAAATTATATATATATATATATATAAAGAAAAAAACCTTACTCTAAACATTAACAATTAGAAATAATAACTAATATTTTTTTAGCTTCAATATTTTCAAACAAAAAAATATATATATAATTAAACTAAAAATAGACCAATTTTTTTTTATCTTCAATTTTTGAAAAAAATAATTAAAAATTTTACTAATCTTTATCTAATTATCTAAAAATTAGTTTTTATAATTAATGTTAAAATATAATTAATAAATTTAATTAAGTTTTGTTGTAGGTGAATTTCAGTTTGGGTTTGTTGTATTACAAACCCGGTATGAAGGCCCAAATATACAATATTGATAGTAAAAAATAGATTAAACGGTCAACAATTGTTAACTATGACATGTAAGGGAACTTAGTGGTTTGTTAAGCAAATGACGTTATGTTTTTCCATTTGAATCTTGCGAGAAGGTTTTCGGCAACAATGAGAACCTGATGAATGTTGTTTGTGAAACAATTATCTGTAAAGACAAAGAAATATCAGTAAGGGTTACTGAATTTTAGCCGGCTATTGATCTCCGACGATCAAATCAGTCTCTGAGTAATGGGAGAGTTAATGAATTGATTCAAAAAGTTTTAGGGTTGGTGAGAATATTGAATAGCATACATTTGTTCTTTATAAATATCACTATTTATAGTTCTTCAGACATTCCTCTTGCTTTCCTTTATTTTAGGAATGTTCAGACTGTCTAAAAATGTGTGAAGTAGGATGTTACCTTAAACGTGCAACATCTGCTTTCTCGAGGAGCCTGCTCATGGACAGGACAAAATGAGTGGTTGAACGTATAGCACCCCCCGACCCGACCCGGCCGGACCGATCCGGGGCGCGCTACTCGGACTTTCAAAACATTTCAAAACTTCATTTTACATTTTAAAATTATTGTGAGCCCATAAAACAGTTTAGAAATCCTTTTCAAGTGAGCCCATAACAATAAATAAACTTTTTACAAAAATTCGGCAGAGTGCCGTTTGTTTTTCGGACTTTCCAAACCTGGTTTTACACATAACAATTCCAATACAATTTCCAACAACACTTCTATAGAATTTCAAACAGTTGCGCACTCTGCCGTTTAGTGCGACTTATCAAAATCTTTCATCACAATTTATAAAATAAAACAAATCAGACTTTACTATGTACATTTAAATAATAATAAAAAACAGAAGTCATAAAATGCTTAATTACAAAACGTTTTACAAAACATATTTACAAATTCCCTGTATATGCATGCTTTCAGTTTATATATACACATAACAAAATATAGCTACCCAACTGTACAAATCCTGTGACTCGGTCTGCAACTCTTTCTTCTTTCAGTCTTTAGCTTCGTCCGGATTCCTGGTACCTACGCGTTAGACACAAAACTAACGCGCTAAGCATAAAGCTTAGTGGGTGTACTAAAAACTCAATTAAATAAATCGCAATATAAATATCTATTAAGAATAAATAAACCACATATATATTCCATACCATTTCAAAACGATTAAATTTCAAAATCAAAACATTAAACAATTTCAATCACTTTAATATCAATAATGAGATCAATATACGAATGCTATCAATAAAATCATTCAGTACACTTTTCAATTCCAATCAATTCTGGTCCGCTAGAATACTAAACATATACGGACTGGAATATGGGTCAAGCTCCCAACCCCCAGAACGAATTCTGAGGAGGTACGTGTCTCCCAACTCTAGGACCGTGGGTACGGAACCTAGAGAGGTACATAGCTCCCTATCCCAGGAACGAATCCTTGGGAAGGTACATTAACTCCCAACCCCCAGGACGAATCCTGAGGAGGTACGTATCTCACAGCCTCTGGACGAATCCTAGAGGAGGTACATCAATATCATCAATATCAATCAATCAGTAACGGCGCAGTACTGCTCAGTAAAACCCAGCTGGTATACCAACCTCCTATATCCAAATCTATGTCTACGTATCCTAGGGCCGTTTCGATAAACGATTTTTTTTCACAATCAGTTACAAATCAATATTTACTCAGTCAATCTAAAATTTTACACGATATTCTTCAAACGCATCATCAATAATCAGATAAATATCGAAATCAACTATTTAATACGAAATCGAAATATTCGAATCACAAACAAATACGATCTAGTATAAAATCTTTCCGAAATCAACCATAAGTATATCAATCATCAATTTTTACACATCGAAAATCGATATCGAAAACATTTAACGAAATCGAAATCGAAAACATTTAACGAAATCGAAATCGAAACAAAAACAAGAAACGAAAACGAAAACAATAACGTAAACGATAACGAAATGGTTTTCGTAAAGATTCCGAAAACAAAAGTACACCAACCTCGAATCCGTATTTTTCGTTGGTTCTACGAGTTCGTCTTTCCTTTCCTTTCCACCTACACTTCCTTTTCTCTTCTCTCTCTTTCTTCTTCTTCTTCTTCCTTTTCTTTCTTCTTCTTCCTTTTTTTTTTCTTTTTTTTTTTTTCTTCTTTCTCGCTGTTCTGTTTTTCTGTGTGTTTTCTCGCTTTAGCGAGAAGCTTCTCTTTTTTTTTTATATTTTTTTCGCTACCGCGACCGCCGTCGCTACCTGTGGTCGCGGCACCAGGTCGCGATGCTCACTGGAGTGCGCGCACCGCCTTCCTCGCGAGCGCGCCTTGGTCGCGCGAGTGGTCGCGATGCTCACTGCCAGGTTTTGCCATTTTCATCGCGAGCAAGCCATCGCGACCTATGGTCGCGGTGACTGGTCGCGATGCTCACTGCCCGAAATTGCGTTTTTCACCGCGAGCGAGCCATCGCGACCTGTGGTCGCGGTGACCAGGTCGCGATGCTCTCTGGTTCAGTTTTCCAATTTTTTTTTCATTTTTCATTTTTCACTATTCAATCTGATCCGCTGGAAATCATAAAATAAACATACATTTAATTACATTTACACCCCCTCAAATAGTAAAATTTATTTTCACATATTTCACATATATCAAAAATTCATGACCCGAAATCAGGGATGTTACAGAACGGTAACCTACAGTACTAGGATATTTAATGTGTCTAACTTCTCTAATGACACAGTGTTCTGACTTTGACTGGGTCCGCCATAAATGTCAACCTGAAGCGTCGCAGTCTGCCAGGTTCATTTCTTACACAACTCAGGCTATCCACAGTAGATATTATATTGATGGTTCATTAACGTGCTCCGAGAACATTAATGATGCCAGGAGGTTCTCGTTGCAACTGAGAACCTTCTCGACAGCGCTTCTTTAAACGACATCGAAGTGTCCCAAGCCTTGAACTGATCATAAGCATGCACGACAACGTTTCATCACGAGTGATGACGTGGCAATTAAGTTCACAGAATTTACCCACAATATACGATTTGGACCCGAGATATCCAAAAGGCCTAATAAATCATTCTTAAGACTTAGGAGGCCCTCGACAATAGTAGATGATCGAGACACTAAATATTTATCTGAGGTACCTCTCATATAAGTCAAACAATAAAGTCTCAGACCACTTAACCATAATAAATGCTCCTGCATACCCCAGTCACCTATCAAATCAATGCCTGTAATGCCGATTGGAGCACTGTCTCATCCAAAACTGTACGCATTTAATAACATTAAATACACATGCATCTAAGATTAAACACGCCTACACAGTAACATTAATTATGATGCGACTCGAACTACTCATCCAGTTTTTTCCCTCAAATACCGCTTCGAGAATATTATGACTAAGAAAAGAATGTTGGTCCTATAAAAATAGCTCCAACAAATAGGAACAAGGTAACGTTTTGAATCCAAACTTCAACCCAACATTCTGCGATTTTATTACAAAATCCTTTTATCATTCTAAAACTGACTTGATCATTGGAGTGTAATCGCCGGTGTAAGTCCAGCACTCCTTGACGACCTTTCTTTGATTGCATATATTGATATCCGACAACTCCATCCTTAAGTTCTTGCTGTAACCGAGCACCTTGCCACAATAGTCGACCACCTCGTCGTCGTACTTGTTGAGCTTGACTATTGTTGACTACTTAATCCAATTTTCACTATCAACAAGTTTATTTTCATATTAGAATTAAAGTAAAAATATTTAAATATGCTTAATATATATAAATCAGAATTTTGATTAACAAATTAAATAAATTAATTTTACTATGATGGTCATTTTTTTATATTTCCACCGCAGTTTAGTTATATAATTTACCAAACACCTTAATATAACTTTTTTAACTCACAACACTTTTAAAAATATAGTTTACTAAACACTTAATAGCTTTTTCGTAATACACAATTACAAATACAACTACTTTTTAAAATAGCTACGGCTCTACGAAATTGACCCTATATCGAGATCGCCCAACTATACCTATAAGAGATCATAGTACCACCAAAAAACATGATAACGAAAAACACAATTTTGAAATATTTAGAACACAATGTACTTAATTGTATTCCAACTCTACAATATATTTTCACATTTTATTTTATTTTATAAAAATAAAGACGAATTGCAATGAAGTATTCTGACGTTTGATTATATTGCAATGAAATCGTGAGTTTGGCCTTAATTACACGTTAGTACCCTACAATTAGTTGACTCAGTCAAAAGCAACAATTTGACTTAAAAAAATTATCTGAAATGATAAAAATACCCCTTGTTAAAAATATAAAATAATATTAACTATTAAAAATTTACAAAATTTATAAACATTTTTAGATGGATGGATCCATTTAATTTTTTAATTTTTTTTTATTTTTAATCGAGGATATTTTTATTATTTGAGATAAAAATTTTGGTCAAATCGTTATTTTTAACTAAGTCAACTAATTGTAAGGATATTAATGTGTAATTAATACTAAATTTAAATTTTATTATAATATGATCAAATATAAAAGTACTCAATTGCAATTCGTCATAAAAATAACCTGGAAGACTTATTCTCATGGATTGAAGATGTACATAAAAAAAAAAAAATGAATATTTTTCCTTCAATCTTAATGATGATATGAGCGCATAAAAAAGTTTTTTATTTTTGTTTTTTAAAAGAAAAAAACACTTTTAATGGTTGGGACGAGCACAAACAACAGCGTGGAATCAATATAGCAAAAGTGAAAA
Organism: Xanthoceras sorbifolium; assembly: GCA_003430845.1. NCBI lineage: Eukaryota > Viridiplantae > Streptophyta > Magnoliopsida > Sapindales > Sapindaceae > Xanthoceras > Xanthoceras sorbifolium. The sequence goes on along the minus strand of CM010617.1, from coordinate 4,694,680 downwards.
AAGAAAGTTCATGAAAAGCAGTGGAGATTATAAAGAAAATTACTTTTGATTGAAAATGTCCACTTTTGAGTTTATGCTCTTACCACCCACTTGCTCACTGCTGTTTCAACTTTGCAATTATCAATCTGGTCACTGTTCTCATTTGGTCTTTTTACTAGTGATGTTTGTTGGTCAATTGTCCGAATTTCCAAAAAGGCAAGAAGCTACAGCTACTACATTTACTTTCCGTATATGAAATTTGAAGCCATCTTTTTTATCTCAAACCAGTCACCGTCTTTCCAAATTATCATTTCTTTCTTTTTATATTTGGTTTGCGAAAAGAAAGAAATGATAATTTAGAAAGGTGACGGTTGATCTGAGTTGTAAACGCGTCTTCAAGTTTTCATGTCCAAAAATAAGAAATATACTTAATTTGGAAGAGAGGGTGTTTTGAAAGATAGTATACAAGTGTCTCTCTCTCATCTTCTCATCCATGGAAGAAAAAAGAAATTGTTTTAAATTTTGTTTCTGTGAATTTCAAAGTCTCTTTAACTTCGTCAACTTACTCTAACAAAGACTTGTAAACACTCCGTGACGGAAGGAGAGACACACGTTTTCTGTCTCTGTCTCTCTCTCTCTTTGAAAACCACTCATCCCTGTCACGTGACCCTGCTCTCTCTCTCTCTCTCTCTCTCTCTCTACAGTCTACATTAACTGTCTCTGTACTGTACTATCTGCTTAGCACAACCTCCGCTGTTTTCTTCATTTACTGCTACTTCTACTGGTAACTGCTTACTTGAACCCAACAAAAAAAATAAAAACCCAGTCACAAAATTCTCTTTAACATTCACTTTTTCATCGAAGATTGATAAGAGAATTTCATTTTGTACAAATTACAATGTACCCATAACAAAAAAATAGTGTCTTTAGTTGATTTTTTCTTTTCAGATCTTTACCTTTTTGTTGAATACAATGCACGGGCTCAGTCGTCTGGGCACAGTCCGCTCCGTCAGTGCCACCGCGACGACGGGACCTTCTTCTTCTCCGCCGTCGTCGCCGCGGTTACGCCACGGCCGCAACAAGAACACAGGCAGTGTCGTTGGGTCTGTCGGTGGCGGCGGTGGGCGGTGGGGGAAGCAGAATCTAGTGGAGAGGTTGGTGTTTGTTGTGGTTTCGGTGGCGTTCAAGCGAAAGGGAGTGTTGTTGTTGGCTCCTTTGTTGTATATATCGGGAATGTTGTTGTATATGGGCTCGTTGGGGTTCGATGTTGTGGATTTGAAGAGTGTTGTTGTTGTGCACAAGCGCGCCCCGCCTGGCTCCCTGTATAGAAGTCCTCAGCTTTTCGAAAAGCTATGGCCCTTCATGGAGGCTGAAGCTAATGCCACCGACAATGCGGTACTCTCTTATTTGGATATGGATCGTGTAGACTGCTCTGCTCTGTGTTTTGTGCTTTTCGAAAGTCACCAAATAATCTGATTTTGTGTGTTTTGAGTTTCGTTTAGTTTGGACATTAGCTGTAGACTTTTCATGGCGATCATCCGTGCTATAGTTTACATTGTCTTGATTGTAGTTTACTGCTGTGTTGAATTCAGATGCTTGTATGTATGATCCTCGAACTCGGTACAATGATTGTATCACCCTTTTGCTTAATTTTTTTCTAGAGGTAGGTATGTGCTTGAATTGGTAACATTTTGACCACCTATCTTCGGTAGAGTACGCGAATAAGGGATTTTGGGCAGGTTTCTAGTTGTGAAAACATATCAATGAACGTATCGGTTTTACAAAAAGATGTGAAAACATGTATAGCAGGCGTAGACAAATCAAGTTTGATATGTAGCGTTTTGGAGTGTTATTTCTGTTTCATGATTTCGATATTCTGGCAGTCTTCGGGAACCAGCTACCTTTTTAGTATGCCTTATAATATATTTCCCTCAAATTTCTTTCTAATGCATACAGCCGATGTGAACTACAATTGACTGACAAAAAATACTCAAATGGAAATCATGCAGTTGATGACGGCATGGAACTCAAAAGTCCATCAAGGTTGGAAGCCCTGTGCTAACAAGAGTATTTCTAAAGCAGGTTCGAACTCTGTAATGGGCAAGAATTAAATTTATATGACAGCAGTTAGTTTCAATTTATTGACAGATATAATTCTCACCTGTCATGTTGTTAGGTGTCACTGGTTCATCTGTGTGAAATGTGTCACGCTACACATCGAGCTTTATTATTGTACTAATGCTTAGGTATATGCAGTACCTATTGTTATTGAAAATCGTTTGTCAAAGATTATGTTGCCATTGATGTAGGACGGTTGCAAGTAGGTGATTTTGGAATTTAGATGTGTAGAGAAAAAGGGATGCAGCATTCAAGGTTTCAGTTGGAATTTAAAACAAATTTGTTTGATGGTGAAAGTTGAAAAATTGTGAAGTGGTTAGTTGCTGTGAAGACGTAAACAATAAACTGTGAGGAAAAGATCAAGTAAGAAGAACTAAAAGGAGAACAAAAAGATTAAAAGAGATAAAATATTAGGCATCCATGCCTTAAAAAATGAACCAAATGACTCAATATCCATTAATCAGTATTCAGTTCTAATAACTCTAGAATTATATAGGTGTGTTTTAGAATTGACTCTTATCCTTATAAGATTATAATTCCTTCAACCACTAGAGTTAGGAATCTTACATGATATCGTTTAATTTAAATCAACTAAAGACCTAATAATTGAACTTATCAAAATATTCTTAATATGCAGGAATTTTAAACTTTGTTATCTGCCCTTACATGATTATAAATTCTAATTATATAGCTTTTATGTTTTATATCTTCTAAACGACAATATCACTGATGTATCTTCCATTTTTAATTATGCTTAAAACTCTGCGAAGCTAACTGTTGTTTATATGCTTCGATTGTTCTCAGAATTGCCAAAGTCCAATGGGTTTCTTATAATTGAAGCTAATGGAGGGTTGAACCAGCAGCGATTATCGGTATGTTTTCGTTCATAGAACAAAATTGCTCTCTTGCTTTTGGCACTTAGATGGAAAGTGGAAGATGCTTGTGTGTATACGTTGTCAATTCTCAATACCACATTTCTTAATGCAAGTTGGATAACTTATACGTTAGAGATTGTTAATGATGAAATTTAACTCAAATGGAGCACCTGCCCAGCAGACCAAATTTGTTCAAGAGATTTTCCAAAGATAAGAGACATTCAGCGGTAGAGTAATGGGCAAGAAAACCACAAGTATCTTATGCCACATTAGCTAAGGTAAACGACAAAGAGATTAATAGAAAGGGAGGGAGCATGTGAGGATTGATGGAGACATGCTAACATGGAAAGGAGAATCACCCACCTTGTGGCGTGGTCCCAGGAATCATGGTCTGGTACGGCTCTCTCAAAACAACAAATGATAAAGACCAACTTTCAATCAACTGGTGTGACATAGACATATTTCCAAGAGGATGAGGTGTATCATTTCAATGAGGACATGTGGCCATCAGTTGCCAAACCGAATACAAAGGGTGGGGACTGGACCTAAGTGGCAACTCCTTATTACCTTAAGAAGCGTGCTTGCCATGAGGAGAGAGAAGAATATTCACCCACAGGTACACATTTGATGACGAAAGATCAATGAGTAGAGGACACATGACTATAAGTACGCTCTTTCTTCTTCACTATACACACTTTCACCATTACTATTACATTGTTCTATTGAAATTCTCTCCTCTCTGGTTCAATCAGGGGTGCCCTATTTTGTTTTTCTCTTCTGACGTGTGTCAAAGTGTGAACCAAAAAGCTCGGTTTTACTGAAGAAGAAGGGCTAAACAAATAGTAAATTACCATAAGATAGAAGTCTACAATTTTGTGTATCGCCAGCATCACCCTGATCCGGGTATTATTGTACAGGGAGGAATTTAGACTTTGAACCATTTTGCAGTGAGAGAAATACACAAACGACTAATATTGCTGAGGAAATCTTGCAAGAGTTTCCAAGGAGAGTTTTCCTTTAATTCCTTATTGGTTAACATCTAAGAGAAAAATTAATGTTAACAGAGATGCATATGATTATGTTTGCAGAAATTGTGATACTTGTGCTCATGATAGTATGTGTTAATGTTGATTTTTTATCAATGTGTTAACAAGTAAGAAGAATAAGTTAAATTCTCCTCGGAAACCTCCCAGAGGTTCCTTTGAATTGTAAGCAGTCATCTGTACTACTACCTCACTGTAGAATTGTTCTGAAATTCCTCCCACCTGGAAAGAAGAGTCCTCCCTACAAAATGAGCAAGGTCAAGGTGATCTCAGCTGGGTTTTGGCGTCACTTTCAGATGCTCAAGTCGGTGAAAAGAATGACAGGGCAACCCCTAGAGAAAATAATTAGATGAGGGAGAAACTCAATGAAACAGTTGAAGAAATAACAATGGTAAGTGTGTTAGTAAAGCAGAAAAAGTGTACTTATTAAATGTGGACCCGTTGGTGAATATTGTGGCTGTACACTCATGCAACTAATAGGGGGTTTGGCGCTTAGGTCAGATTCCTGCATGCTATAGGTTTGGACTGCCAATCGTTGGCCATGGATCCTCATTACAATGGTGACCCCATTCTCTCCTAGAAATATCTCTAGGTAGTACCAGCTAGAGATATTTAGCATGTTTGGTATGGAGGGAGTCATATCAGATTGTTATTCTCGTGACCACGTTGTAAGGTGGGTGGTCCTCTTTTCAACTTCAGCATGCCGTCGCCATTAATCCTCACATGCCCTCTCTCTAGTCTGGTAGTCTTGTTGTTGTTTTCCCTTTGCTGACATGGCACCAGATATTGATTGCTTTCTTGCCCACTATGTAACGCCCCTAATTTTCCGTAATTATGAAAAGTATATTATTGTTATGGTGCATTTGGATGATAATGAATCCAATTGAATATTGGTGAAGTCAATTTGGTAATTGGTTAGATGTGGAATATTTTTGGAATAATTGTTGAGATGGAATGTGATTAAGAGTAAATTTGTGCCATTGTAGAATTTTAAGAAGTTCAAGGGAGCAAATGGTAATTAGGAAGATATTTATATATGTATGTGAGTATGTGTGTGAGTGTTTACACACAAGGAAAATTAAAAAAAAAAAAAAGAGAAAAATATGATTGGCACAGCATGTCTCAAAAGAAAACTTAAAACAATGGTGATTAAAAAAAAAACAAGAGTGAACCAGAGAGTTCGCGTGAGAAGAAAGAAGAGAGAAGAGGAGAGAGAAAGAAGAGAGAGAAAGGAAAGAGAAGAAGAAGGAGAAGGAAATTGACGTTGGCCCAGAAGAGTTTTGTGTTCAGAATGGTGGTATTTTTTTTGTATTTTTCAGATTTTCCAGAAATTTTCGGAATAGTTAGATTATATTGTTTTTAGTTTATTTGGGATATATGGATTATGATCTGTTGTTTGAAGTGATGTGACTCTGATCACTATTCCAGCAGATTCTACTCTTTCTGATCCTTGTCTCCTTCAACAATTCTTTTATCTGCGTGTGAGAATTGTGAATATATATATATATATATAAATGTTGTAATATATATATATATATTGTTACTGATTTGGATTACATGTATTTGGAATATATTCTGAATCCGTAATATTATTTACGATTTTTCTGACTTTCCAAAACCTGTTTTCACAACTCATAAAATCCACACTTCTATAATCTCAAATCAAATTGCGCACCCTTCCAAAAATACCCTGTCTCCGACTACATACTCAATGTCTCTTCGTTTCAGATCCGCATACGATTTCTGACGATCGGAAGCAGCTTTCAATCTATCTTTTATAATCTTAACTTTCTCTTCCGTCTGTCTAATCACATCAGGTCCAACCAACTTGTCTTTACCCAACTCTGTCCAGCATAAGGGTGTCTTGCATTTCCTGCCATACAATGCCTCATATGGTGCCATAGCTATGCTCGTCTGAAAACTGTTGTTATATGCAAATTCAATCAATGGAAGATGATCAACCCAAGTCCCAAAAAAAAACCACAAAACCTGAAAAGCTATTCGAACACAAAACTCTTCTGAGCCAACGTCAATTTCCTTCTCCTTCTTCTTCTCTTTCCTTTCTCTCTCTTCTTTCTCTCTCCTCTTCTCTCTTCTTTCTTCTCACGCAAACTCTCTGGTTCACTCTTGTTTTTTTTTAATCACCATTGTTTTAAGTTTTCTTTTGAGACATGCTGTGCCAATCATATTTTTCTCTTTTTTTTTTATTTTTTATTTTCCTTGTGTGTAAACACTCACACACATACTCACATACATATATAAATATCTTCCTAATTACCATTTGCTCCCTTGAACTTCTTAAATTGGGGCTCAATGCAAATCAAATACAAGTCAAAGCATATACAGATCATATCACATTTCTAATTTCATTTCAGGCTCCTGATATACTAAACATACTTTTCGGACTGGATTACGGGCTGTACAGATATCAGAGTTGGATACCAACGGGTGGGTCAGGGGGGGGTGTTACACACTACTCTACTTCTGAGAGTCTTATCTTGTGCTGTTGTCTCCTGGGCAGGTGCTTTCACCATCAACAATATGTTTAAGACATGTCAAAAAAAAAAAGAAAACAATATGTTTAAGACAAGGGATAGTGCATTTGATTCCAATAAAGATGTCTAGACATATCTATATAGCTATTTGGCCTCACAAACTTTACAGTATGTGTCTAGACTTGTGACTGTGTTATGATATTAATGTTATTGAATATTCAATATCATTGCCTTAAACATATTTGAGTATTCATATCTGCACCTTTGGCATTTGACTTGATGACTTATTGTAGTTGATCGCTGTTGATTGTAAAAAGCATGAATCCTAAATATAGATCATTTCTATGCTATCCTGCTAGATTTTCTCTCACTCTCAACCCTCCTTTTTCTATTGATCTCCTTTTCGCCTTTATTTTTGGTTAAATAGAATATAAAATAACATCAAAAGCAAATGGTTGTGCATGAGATGTATGCCTAAATAGGTCAGATGCGGAATGCAAATGCAGCAGACATAGTAGGCAACTGTGCCTCATAAGTCATAAGAAAAACTGTGCCTTTTTAAGTAATTTGTTTTTTTTTTTTTTTTTTTTGTTTAACTTTCTTTTTTCCGTTATCTTAGTACAGATATGTGATGCAGTGGCGGTTGCAGGACTACTTAATGCAACTCTTGTCATTCCGATTTTTCATTTAAATAGCGTTTGGCGAGACTCCAGGTGATTATTGTAGTTGCTTTTTCAGTTGCTGCTGGTCTGGCTCCTGCTATTCTTGCTGTACTATAATAATATTGTGATATGTGTTATCCTTGCATCTCCGTGAACATATTGCTGTCTGGTTACAGTATTTGCTGATCAGTTTTATGGATTCTGAGGTTAAGCTGATTAATGTTCTTAAAGTTCAGATAGCATTTCTGGTCTGGTCTAGAAAGAACAATGGCAAAACCATTGTAGTTAGAGGAAACTAGAATTGTTCCCACCTGGCCAACCCCCACTAGCACTTGCAGTCTTTTAGATGATCAGATTGTCAGAAATAAACTGCAAATTTCTTTAGTTTGTTAGTCTGATTAATTCAAGATTAGGAAAAAGAAAAATAGAGAGTAGAAAAAATTGTGTTTGTAATACCCTTTAAGTACGCAAATGGTTCAAATTTTAAGAAATACTGAAATCGTACTGTCCATGATCAGTTCCTAGTCACTGGAACAAAAACTGAATTGCAAATAGGAGAAAATAGAATTATATCATTTGATTTGTTTTGGCTTCTTGGTTACATCGGTTTGTGCAGATCCCATTAAAATCACATGGTACCATATGGAGTAGTTTATCAAAACACAACAAAATCAAGGCTAAAATGATGTTCAGTTCTTGCTAATGTTAAGCAATATATGGTGTATTTGCATTGTTATTTCTTGTTTTTGTTGAAAGATATTTAAAATCACTTACATTTTCTGTTTTTCTAATTCAATCTCTTTCAGCAAATTCGGGGACATATTTGATGAAGATTTTTTCATATATGCGCTTCGAAATAATGTGAATGTCATTAAAGAACTCCCAGGGGATATACTTGAACGATTTGATAACAATATAAGCAGCATTGTGAATTTGAGAGTTAAAGCTTGGTCTAGCCCTACCTATTATCTCCAAAAGGTCCTGCCAAAGCTGGTGCAGATGAGGTATGGACTGTCAGCTTCATTAATTTATATTGATAAGTTTCCAAGGACAAACAAAATTTTATAAGATTTTTCTTTGAACATGCCTTTTATTTTTAGGATCACAATCCCCGTTACATCAAATCCATATAGGTCAAATCCATATAGGTCGCATGTTCCTGAATTGGAATTGAAATATTGGATCACAAAAACTTTTGTTAATTATCTGAAAAGATATAAAGAACTATTATCATTTTTTAACTTCATGGGCTGTATCACAAGTAAAGTGTAGTAGAGTATCATGGTAAGCTTAGTCATGTTATAGGTATTTTACAATAGCTGAATAGTTATTTTAAGTATTATGATTTTATAATGATAATTTAACATGCGCATTGCTACTTGTTTAGAGCACTATGCATTTGCTTGGATAATTGTGTACACACAAGCATACATGTGTATACACATGCATGTTCACACAAGCACAGGCAGACACAGACACACGTTGTATACTTTGACACTAAATACATAATTGCTTTTAGTGTAAGCTTTTGTACTCAAACCATATATGTAAGATATTTCAGTTCATGCAATTAATGCTACTCTTTGGAATCGTATGTGTGGAATTAATCCTTAAGTCATGGTCTTGTGGCATAGTTATTCGAGAACAATATTATATATTTGTTCTCATGATGCAGGGCTGTACGCATTGCGCCTTTTTCCAACAGATTGGCTCACGGAGTTCCTTCATATATTCAAGGACTTAGATGCTTCACCAATTTTGAAACGATGAGGTTTTCTGAACCCATAAGAACTCTTGCAGAGAAAATGGTTGAACGGATGGTTAAAAATAGCTCTCATAGTGGGGGCCAATATGTTTCAGTGCATCTTCGCTTTGAGACGGTACTAGTTTGTTTACGTGTGTGGTTTCTCTTTTTGTAGCCATTATCTTTAATCGTCTCTAACTGTTAGCTATCTCTTTTCTAAAGGATATGGTTGCATTTTCATGCTGCGAATATGATGGTGGGGAGGAAGAGAGACATGAAATGGATATTGCTCGAGAAAGAAGTTGGAGAGGAAAATTCAGGAAAAGGGGAAGAATAATACGGCCAGGTGCAAATCGTGTGGATGGAAAATGCCCTTTGACTCCATTGGAGGTATTCATCTATAATTAGTCCCCTCCCTCTCTCTCGATCTCAATAAAATCTTGCGTTGAAGTTAGGATCTTATTCTGATATATTATAATTTCTAGTTGGGATCTTATGCTAGGGCATACTATTTCTTAGATTGTAGATAATGTCACTTCTTTATTTTTATTTTTTTGATAACATAATGTCACTTCTTTATTATTTCTTCACAAAGGGGTAGCTACCGACACTTCGATTCGTATTTTTCCTTTTACCTGTGATCATTGTTTTATGAATCACGTTTATCGTATCTGCAGGTGGGAATGATGCTTAGGGGCATGGGTTTCGATAACACTACCTCAGTATATGTTGCAGCAGGAAAAATTTATAAAGCCGAAAAGTATATGGCTCCTCTGAGACAGATGTTTCCACGCTTAGAAACGAAGGACACTCTAGCTACTCCAGAAGAACTTGCTGCATTTAAGGTACGATATCATATGGGCTATGCCGCTATGGTGTTTGTTCTTTAAATCTATTTGTAAATGTTCTAACCAGTAATAAAGCCAACGTTTTAGCATACAAGGAGAAAAGAAAAATGCCAACCAGAAGTCATGTCTTTGTAATAACCAAAGTTTTTTTTTAATGTAGGGACACTCGTCTAGACTGGCTGCTCTCGACTATACGGTTTGCCTTCACAGCGAAGTATTTGTCACAACACAAGGAGGAAATTTTCCTCACTTCCTGATGGGTCATCGACGCTATTTATATGGAGGACATGCGAAGACAATTAAACCTGATAAGAGGAAATTAGCACTGTTATTTGATAGCCTAAACATCAGGTACCATACATTCCAGTTCAACTCTTTCCTCTTTAGATTTCCACTTGACCTGTGTGGCAAACCTATTTGACTCGTGCAATTTGAAACGTGCTGATGATTTTGCAACCTCTACGAGTAATGGTTATAGAAAAATTTATATTGACTCTGGCAACCAACCTGTTGGCATATTTAGTTTAGTCTCCGCATTCCATATGCAGGTAATTTTCGGTTTTAATATATATGTATGTCATCTATATATTTGGCAGATGGGATGAATTCAAGCGACAGATGCAAGATATGCTTCGCCACAGTGACGCGAAGGGAAGCGAGTTAAGGAAATCCAGCTCGTCACTCTACACCTTTCCTATGCCCGATTGCATGTGTAAACATCCCGAAGCATAAATGTACACTGTAACAAAAAGAAACTTGAAATTTTGAACATAGAAACCATCGCTAGGGTTACAAAAATTTTCTTTTACCTGTAAGTTATGATGCATCCATCATTCATTGAACTCTGAATTCGATTCTTCCATTTTAGTTGAGAGAAGAGTTTTGAGGTTGTAATTCTTTGAAATTCATTAACCTGTCCACATACCGATAGTTTGCTGCTCGATTCTTTGTATATGATACAATAACTATTAACGCAGAATAAAAATTTGTTTGTATTAATGATTAATCTTCTTGTTCTTTAACTTTTCAGTGTGATTGGCATGATCTTTTAATCCATTTTTCGTCCTAATTATAAGCCGTTTTACATTAGTTTTGGTTTTGAATTTTGTCAGATACCCCTATCGTTGGTTGAATTTCATTGAAGAAAACGATCCCTATCGTTAGTTCAATTCCTTAAGAAAAACAGCTGCAAATAAAGGGAAAAGTTTTATTCATTTTTTCTTGTGGGGGTGAAATATTCCATTTAGATTGGAGAATCAGATACTACATGAGGCAAGTTGGATTATTCTTCTTCCTTAGTTGAAAATTAGATTATGATTAATGATAAATTGATAATTAAGAGAGATATAACATTACCATCGCCTAATATAGCTTCGTGAAAAGTATGTTCATTCATTCTAATAATATTCATTAAGTTGTCACCACCAACAGTAGGGGACAATACCTAAATCTTCTCGAAGTAGCCCTTCACAAAAAAAAAAAAAAAAAAAAAAAAAAAGCTCTTTTTAATTTTATTTTTTTTTATCGTTTAACTTTTATATTGCGACTCAAAACAACTTTTGAAGTATATATATATATATATTAGGAGAAAGCTCAAATTTTGAATTCATGAAGGAGTTCCTTATATATAGAATCTTTACTTTAGAGAAGTGTACCAAATGAACCCCACATATCGATAAGATACCTATAATCTCTATAAATGTATTTGGGCCAACATTTAAAAGCCCAAAAGAAGATTGAATCCTCCTTGAAGAACTAAAAATACCCATCTAGAAAAGGCCCACAAAGTAAACCAGTAACTGAAAAGATGGGGAAAAAGTATAAATTACAATAGAAACCCTAATGTTTAGTCATATTACAATAAAATTATATTTTTTTCCTTAAACTACAGCCAAATACCTCGAATAATTATCATTTGTGCCCCTAATGTATTTAACAATATTAATTTTTAATTTATTTTTATTTTTTTAACTACATGGTCCTTATCTTTTTCAAAATATATTAATTTAGTTCTTATAACTAAAATTTTAACGGTCAAACCTAATATAAAGTATAAATTAACTATCTTACCCTTTTTTTATTAAATTAGAATGACACTTTTACTCTTTAATTTTTGAACAACTTTACCTATTTAAATAGTCCAATAAGAAACTAATATATATTATAAAACTTTAATTTTTTTTAAAAATACTTAAAAAGGATTAAATAATAAAATAAATATAATAAAATTATTAAAAATAAAAAAATAGATATAAAAATATTAGAAAAATGTTAAAAGTAATATCATTTATTAAAAACAAGATTACAGAAAGCACTAGGCGCTAGTCGAGGGGCGATCTACCGCTTAGCGCCTAGACCGCTTAAGCAAGGATTAAGCAATATACCGGAGGTCGGCCGAAGGCAAATCGGAGTAATTTCCAAGTTAAAAAAAGAACTGAAGAAAAAGAAAAATAGCTACTGCTACTAGAGAAGAAAAACAAAGAAGAAGAAAATTGTGTACACTACCAAAAGAAGAAGAAAAAACAAAAAAAGCCGATTTTTTTTTTTTAAAAAAAAAAAACCTAAACCCCAAACGGCGTCGTTTGGGGTTTAGTTTTAATTTTTTTTTTTTTCTCTTCTTTTTCTTCCTTTGCCGCACACTACCTTCTTCTTTCTTTTTCTTTCTTCTTCTTCTTCTTCTTCAAGCCGCACGCTGCCTTCTTCTTTTTCTTCTTCCTCCGCCGACGTCGCCCTCGTCGCTTAATGGACGCTTTAGTCCAAATCGTGGTGTTAATTGGCGCTTAATACCAACTTCTGCAACCTTGATTAAAAATAAAATAAATTCAAAATTAAATACTTATAAAACTAAAAATTTAGTAATTTAATCCATATATATAGTGCAATATTGTTATTATATTTTTCTTTTTATAACATAATAATAATAAATGTGTATATATATATTGTAATTTTATTATTATATTTTATTTTTAATATATTTATAATGTATATATACTAAATATTATACTCTAATATATATAATATTTTAACATTTTAGTTTTTTTAACTAAATTTTGAATTTTATAAGTATTCAATCTTGAATTTATTTTTATTTTTTGATAAATTATGTTATTTTTGAATTTTTTAAATTTTTATAATTAATTTAAATTTTAATGAATTTATAATATTTATTTTTTATTTAATTATTTTTAAGTTTGTTTTAAAAAATAATTAACACATATCAATTTTTTATTGGACTATCTAAATATATAAAATAGTTAAAATATAAAAAGTTGGAGGGTAGAATCGTCTTGCTAATTTAATAAAAAAGGGTAAGATGACTAATTTATATTTTATGTTAAGTTTACCTATCAAAATTTTGGTCATATAGACTAAATTGATATGTTTTGAAAAAGGTAGGGACCATGTGAGTTTAAAAAGTAAAAATAGAGTAAAAAGTGATATTTTTAAATATATTAAGGACCAAATTGATAATTATTCGAGGTACTTGGTTGTAGTTTAAAGAAATATGCGATTTTTTTGCAATATAACCAACCGAGATTAAATTATACAAGCACGGCCAAGAAAACTACTCCCATCAACAGAAGACGAGAACTACCGGGGACCAACGGCCTAGACAACTACTCCTAACAATGGGAGAGAGGTCTTCCCACACAATTGCGTTGTTATGGGCAACGGTAGAAATATATATTTACATGACTACACAAAGTGTTGAACCTTAATAACTTGAAGAAGTGTGAAACCTCCATCCACCAAGGTAAAGAACCTTGTGTGAATAATATGTTAGTTAGAGTTCATTTGTCATGTTATTTTAGCACGATTTTGAACAAATAATTTAAACAGTCTAATATTATTATAAAAAATAATAATAATATCGGGTGACATGGCAACAAGGGACTAGTAGGAACTGGTATCGTTTGATCCAGTCCATTGCTCGTCGCCAAAGGTGAATTGATAATTAAAACTTTAACATTATTTTTGATAAAATTTAAAACTCTTTTGTAGAGTTAAATATTGCATTTAGGTATATCAACAATACCAACTTTTCATCTTTAAATTTGGTACAAAGTCATAAAATAAAATAAAGTAATGTTATACGTCACAAATTTAAAAAAAGAAAAAATAATAAATAATACGGTTATTTAATTATCATCCACTTGTCACACCTTTATTTTATTTTATTGTAAAAATAAAATAAAATATGTTTTATAATATCCAACATTGTTAAAATTTAATAAAAATTTACCATCCAATATAGTTTGATGGTAAAAAATATTTATTGAGGGTGGTAATGTCTCACGTTCGAATAACCGCTATTAAAAAAAATTAAATAAAAAAGTGACAAGCAAAAATATCTATAATTTGATAGTAAATCCTAATAATACATGCATTTTATTTTGAAATTTGAAGTCCATGCAAATATGGAAATATATATATAAAAAGAGAGGGAAAAAGAAAAAAACGAAAAAGGACATATAATACAAAAGAAAACAAAAAAGAGACCAAATCTGACGCAAAAAAGTAGAGCTACCTACCAAATCCAGCCCCATCCCTTAAAACACCTTGTCTTGTTGTGTTTGTGTGTGTGGGTGTGGGTGTGTGTCTCTCTCTCTCTCTAACTCTTGTTCTTCTTATTCTTGATAAGTCTCTCTCTCTCTCTCTCTCTCTCTCTCTCTCTCTCTCTTACCTACTTGGTCAAAATCCTCTTAAAAAGGATCGAGTCTATTGGCTGATTGGCTCCTCCTTTCTCTCTTCCCACTCTTTTCAACCAAAACTCTCCTTTTCTATTTATTACCCACTTCTTATCTATTTTTCTAAACAGACAAACTCACCCTTCTCTCTCTCTCTCTCTCTCTCTCTCTCTCTCTCTCTCTCTCTATATATATATATAGACAAGCTCATACACAAACTTATCCATCCACCTAATAGTAATCTTTCTTCTTTGTTTTTCTTTCTTCTTTTTTTAATCAAATCCCCATTTGGGTTTTTGGATTTGGATTCAGAGACTGAACAAACTAACCCAAAAAAAAGCTAGAAAAAATTAGAAATCATGGGACGCTCACCTTGCTGTGAAAAGGCTCACACCAACAAAGGCGCTTGGACCAAAGAGGAAGACCAGCGTCTGATCGACTATATTCGCCTCCACGGCGAAGGATGTTGGCGTTCTCTCCCTAAGGCTGCTGGTATGTATATATACAAATAAAAAGTCTTCTACTGGGGGGGATTGGTTGGTTTAATTTTCTTGAAAATGATTTGTGTTTTGTGTATGGAATTGTATAGGATTGCTTCGATGCGGCAAGAGTTGCAGATTGAGATGGATAAACTACCTCCGTCCCGATCTCAAGAGAGGAAACTTCACTGAAGAAGAAGATGAACTCATCATCAAGCTTCACGCTTTGCTTGGAAACAAGTGAGTCCTCTCCTCTCTCTCTTCGTGACTTTGTTCATCTATGAGTTTCCTTCTTTGGGGACTTTTATCGAACACTTTCTTCATCTGTGTTTTTTAATTTTAATTCTGCTAAATTAATGGTGGAAATTTTGGTTGCAGATGGTCTTTGATCGCCGGAAGATTACCAGGAAGAACAGATAACGAAATCAAAAACTACTGGAACACTCACATCAAGCGAAAACTAATCAGCCGCGGACTCGACCCCCAAACTCACCGCCCACTCAACGAAATTACCACCTCTACCCCCACCGTCTCCGCCGTCGCCACCACCGCCACCCATTTGGACTTCAAAACTCTCAGTTTCAAAAACAACGATACCTTTCATCCCAAACTCACAACAATAAAAAAAACAGAATCCATGGACGAAAACAACTGCACCAGCAGTGGCACGACCACCGACGAAGAACAACAACAACCACCCCCACCACCACAACAACACCACACAAGAGAAAAAACCCATCTGAATTTGGAGTTGTCAATCGGTCTGGGCCAGGGTCCGACCCAGTCCGAGTTGACCCGGGTATGTTCTTCTTCGTCTTCCAACTCGGCCGAGTCGAGACTGCAGCAGCAAGCAGTACCGTACCAGATATTTGCGGCGACGGAGGCTGTGTGCCTGTGCTGGCAACTGGGTTCTCAGAGAAGCGAATTGTGTAGAAATTGTAGCACTCACAATTCAAATGGGCTATACACCAGATATTGCAGTCCTTTAGATTCATAGTTTTTTTAAAAAAAAAATCTAATTTTTTTTAAGGAAAAAAAGTAGATTTGAAATTAATTAGCTTTTTTTTTTTTTATTACCTGCCAATGTAGTAAGATTCTGGTAAATTAATTACCAGGCAAAAGATGTACAATGTGTTGTGTTGAGTTGTGTCATGATATTGAGATTTGTAGAAATATATATTATATACGTAATTTTTTTATTTTTTTAAATATCATATTATTGAGATATAAATTTAATTAAATAATTTATCACTTAAATGTAAATAATATATATTTTTTAACAAAGTTATTTATATTTTTTAATAGAGATATTTAGTCCATACATTAATAGTAAAGTGATTACTGTACATTTCTCCTACTTTAAGTAGATATTCGAATCATATGTTTAATAATTGATACGTAAGTAAATATTTGGATCATTTGTTTAATAATTAATTTAAGTAGATTTTGATAATTATTAATATTGTAATTATATCTTTTTAAAAAAAAAATATTTAAAAATTGGAGGTAACTCATCTTTACCAAATAATGTTAGATGAGACATTTTAAATTATATGATAAATGTAATGTCGGTGATGTTGTCATAGATTTAGCGTGACCATGTGTTATGTGACCAAATAACACTTCGTCTTCTTCTTCGTTTTTTTTCTCCTCTTGATCAGAATATTGTTTCATATTTAAAAATTAATTATAATGTCAAAAAAAAAAAAATTAAGAACTACAATAAGCTTTTTTGCATTTAAATTGATTCAAATATAATTCTAATTAGTAATTTCTTTAATACATGTATATATATATATAATATGAGAAATAATTTTTTTTTCAAAAATTCACAATATACATGCAATGTTAACGAATTGTGATTTAAATTTGAGTTCTTTTTTTTTTATGGCAGTAAATAGTGTCCACTTTGTAAAAATAGCATTAACTTATTAAATTTGATGAAAATAATACCTAGATGAGGATTTGGACTAAAAAGTCTAAACCATATAAAGTCTGAAAATCAAATGAAGCAAAAATTAAAATGAAAATTATAAGTCAAAAAGTAATCTAGAAAAAAAAAATAAAAAGCAAATAATAAAGAGAAACGATTTGAAAACTTATCAGATGATAGACTTTAAGAAAAAAATAAGAAGTGAAACAAGTGAGGCTGGCGCTCGAAGTGAAGACCCAAGCAACGACCGTCGATGACAACAATTCGGTGACAACAAGTGAGGACGGTTCCCTTAGTCGTGATCTAATTAAATCACGGTCAAAAGGAAATAGATCACAGCAAAAAAGAAATAGATCACGACTAAAATGAATAGATCATGGTCGAAGGAAATAAATCACGGTCAAAACAAATAGATCACGGTCAAAGTAAAATTAGATCACAGCCAAAGCAAAATTAAATCAAAACCAAAGGGAATAGGTTACGTCTAAAGGAAATAAATCACAGTCAAAGGAAATAGATCACGACCAAAGGAAATAAATTACGGGTTCACGACCAAAGCAAAATTAGAGATTACGTCCAAAACCATAGATCACGGCTAAATGAAATAAATCATAAGTAAAATAAATAGATTACGGCAAAAAAAAAATTAGATTACATGCAAAGCAAAATTAGATCACGAACAAAATAAAATTAGCAACAAAAAAAAAAATTACACACTTAAAAGCAATGCATGTTTACAACTCCAAAATAGTGGAATCTACTTAACTAATTCACTTAATAACTTCTACAGTATAATATCCATATAATTAGACATTTCAAATCAAAGTAGATCTATTTTTAAATTAAAAAATGAGTATGATGTCACAATAAATGAGTTTGAATAAGAGAAATATTACTTTACAAGGTTAAAATAGAGTTTCTATCTAAAATAATGTTATTTCTCAAATATTTAGTAACTTAGGATTACCGTCACAAAAGGAGCAGGTTTTGGCCTTATTTTTCACCAATTTCTCATTTTTATTTAATATTGTACTTTCTATTTAAATACAAGAAACTTGGGCTCCTTTTATTTAAATACATTTAAAGCTTGTCACATAAGTTATTAGTCACAATCTATAATCGTAATACTAATGTGTTATAATATCGTTAAAAAGGTGAATTCTGATTTAATATTTTATAATTGATAACAAAATTTATTAGAATTTTATATCCACTATATGAAAATACAACATGTCTCTTACTTACATATAATGAAATCCCAATTTATACTAACCTTTCTTTCTTTATTTTTTTAAAAAATATATATATATATATTTTATGATTTTTTGTATGAAATTACTTTATCTATATGTAAAAGAGTAGGTACCCTTTATTTATTTGCATATATATATTTTAGGCAGGTATGCCTTTCAAAAAAAAAAAAAAAAAAAAGGTGAAGTGATTGAGCAGCTAAAATGGTTATCAACCTAACACATAAGTCATAATGTAACATTCTCAATCTTTGGGTGGTGTCAACTGTAGAGGCATCAGATTCCAATCCAACTCGAGTCTATGTAATTTCCTGATTGAATGGAAGTCCTTCAACAAGTTAGATAGTAGGTTTGCTCTCTATAGGTCATTAGTTCTAACGCTCAGATAGTCAGATTATAAGAAATTTCCTTATGAGTTCTCTAATTCCAGTGTGGGTGGCCTGTCGGTAACCAGATCGGAGAGGTGGATTAATATGAGGTATATGTAAGCTGACCCGAGAATTCACTTGATCGCATTATCAAAAAACATAATAAGGAAGGCCATGAGAGGATGATTACTAGTGTTCAGGCTGGCGCTGACCCAGCACAAATAGGGCAATCGCCTAGGCCCTACAATTTTGGGGCATAAATATTTTTATATATCTTTTATATATATATATATATATATATATATATATATATGATATATTTAATAATTTAATAAAATATTTTTTTTATCATAATTCTCTTTTCTATATAGCTAAATTTTTAATTTTTAACATTAATGGCTCTGTCTTGACCTCTGACTGGTGGTGCTTTGAAAGGGCACAATTTTTATTTTACCAAGAGTTACAAAAAGCTATGAGCCGACCCTGCTCGTCTTAATATGTTTAATCCAAAACTGAAATAAATGAGCCCTGTTTACTTCAATTAAAATGAATATATCTTTAATCCAAAACAAAAGTCATTATATTATAATACATACAGTGCCTTGTGCCCAACCACCTGAGTAGTTAGAAATAATAGATAAAAAAATAAATCAGGGGGTCCTCGAGAACATAGTTTTAGCATTCTCTTCTAGAACCTTTAGAATATATTAGTCAAAAAAAAAAATGTATAAATAATGATGTCCAATAACACATTTCATATAATATTATCATAAATTTAATGTTCAAATTACATACATATAACATAACGGAACGGAACGCGGTTGCTGACTAACAATAGCATGATTAACGTCATATACACGGTAGACCTAAATTGACAACCTTAATCAGATTATTAGTTAGTGCTTGTAATTAATTTTAGAAAATCAGAAACCACATGTTTTTGGTTGGTATTCCTATAATGTCTTCCACAAGAATGACGGATCTTCCTCCAACCCACCAACTCAATTAATTAATTATATCTATTAGTATTTTTAATTAATTATACAGGTAGCAATTAATTAACTAAAAAAATTAATTAAATATAATATTATTAAATTAGTAAGTCAACTTATGATAAGGTTGTTCAAAAAAATAAAAAATTTATTATAAAGGGAAATGGAATTAAAGAATCTTTTTGATGAGAGAAAAGTTTTAAGTGAGAGAAAAAAGAACATGACATGTTTGGGAGGTAGGTAACCGAATCTCTGATTAAATTAATAATAATTGAAAAAATAAATAAATAAATAAAAAGGTAGAGAACAGTTGGTCAGTTAAAGGAGGATCATGTGCACACAATATACAGTGTGGTATGGGATTCCAAGCATTAATGGGAAATTGATTTTTTTTTTTAAAAATATATATATATATATATAATTTTCTGGCCAGCCAAACATGGTCAGAACTTCTTTTCCTTTTTCATTTTTTTTTTTGGGAGAAAAAATTCCAGTTGGCTTGATCCATTATGTTTCCATTTGCTTCTTCTTTTAATTTTAATTCACATGCATGTTTTAATTAGTTTTAATATTCAATGTTTATATTTCATTCTCTGATGTAAATGTACGTCCATAGTTTAAATTCATAGATCTATTTGTTATATACCAAACTTTAATTAGTCATTGCATCTAATTTTTTTTTTTTTAGAAGGAATAATTTTATCTTGTGGAGTTCATTATGAGAAATAGATATACACTTAAAGTAAAATATGAACGTCTACATTTGAAATATTTTTACATTTAATTTCAAGTGATAATTAGGTAAAGTTCGAATTTAACAGTCTAATAAGATAGTTCGGTACGAGAGTAATTATTTGGCCCTGTTGATTGATCGAATATAATCATTATTTTGATAATTATTGAATAATTGAGTTGATTTATGGAATTGAATGGAGAAAAATTATATATAATATCCATATTAGAGAAAGACTATATATATATATATATAGACACACACGTAGATAAACGTATTATTATTAGAAGTATAGAATATAAATTGTAATTTAAGTAAAAATATTTGTATACGTAAAGAATTATGATGCAACTATGCAACAGTCATTTAAGGATGCCCTATACCTTATTTAAGCCATTCTTGAACTTGGAACACTAGATGGATGGAGAAATACATTTTTTATTTTTTATAAATTAAATAATTATAAAATTAATTATAAGTCTGTCAAAAGTAGTGTTAGTTACGGTTCGATTCTAACTGGTCAGTTCAAACCAAACTATAGGGTTCCTAACCGGAACATTACTGTTCAGAATCCCAAAAAAAGTCTCAGAATAGAGTCCCCTCCACATTTAAGAAGTTAGGATCCAGTCTGTTATCAAAACAAACAAATAAAAAGCGAACTGGGTCATCATCAACCTCTACTTTAGAGGTTGATGTTTACTTAAAAACTGCATTCGAGTTTGTGGAGAACGATGACTTCAACATTCAACAGTTGTGGAGGGATCATGAGAAATTTTTTTCAATTTTGGCTATCGTAGCCAAACAAATTCTTGGAACCCCTCTCTCGACCACGACAGTAGAATAACAAATTCTTAAAAATGTTATGGACGAGAGACGATCATTGTTGAGTCCAAACTCAATTAAGATCCAGATATGTGTTGACGACTGGACCAAAACGCAAATGAGGCAACAAGAAATGGACCAACCATCGGATGATAACGATTTTTTCGACAATGATGAAACCACAGGCACCGAACGAACAAGTGATGATTCATGATCAGGTAAATAAAAGGTAAGGAACTACGTGGGCTTTGATTCCTCCTAAAAGATACGTAGGCAGCTTAATTGAGGTAAAATTAAGTGCAAGCCTAAATTTCTTATTTATTTCTTTAAATTTTATTTTAATTTTATAATTTTTATCGTAACTTTGGGTTACCTACTTTTTATTTTTTTGAAATATTTTAATATTTTAATATTTTTTTTAATTTTCAGAACCGGAACCATAACTGTGTGGAAAGAAATTTGGAATCGTGGGGAACTAGAACGGATCGGTTCTAGAACCGGAACAGATAGTTCCGGAACCATGGCCATCATTAGTTGAAAGCAGCTATTAAGATCAATCATTAAACACGCGATCCGATAATAAAATATATCTACTCTCTTAATAAAAAAAAAAATGACTCACATATACTTCTCTTTTTATATTTTTGCCCTATTCTAAGAGCGTCTCCAACCGAGGCGCAAAATGGTGCAATTACACCATTTTGTGCCAATTTCTCTTCCAACGCAGCACCATTTTACTGTCTCCCATGCATATTTTTGGTGCAAGTGAACAGTGTTGCACCATATTTGGTGTAGCACTGTTCACTTGCACCAAGCACTGTGCATATTTCCAAATTCCAAATTTCAATTTTGCCCTTTATATTATAACTCCAACAAATTTTATTCCTTTTATATCATTTAACTAATTTAATTAATTTATATATTTCAATAAATAAATAAATATATAAATTAACTTTATAAAAAAAATATACCGTTGGGATTAATTTGTCGAGAACTTCAAAATGAGTACAATATTGATATATATTATTAAGTTATTTAATTAACTTATTAATTAAATATTTAACTCATTTTTAATTTTTAATTTCACTTAAATTTTTAATGTATAAAAAAATTATTTTATCAATTACTATTTTAAAAATATAATAATCAGTAATTAAATAAAAACAATAACGTTAAACTAACTTCAACAAAATACATGGATAAATGTTTAAGAGTAACTCACCAAATTATTAGATAGTGAAAATGTTTAAGAGTTTAGTAAATTATTATTATTCAGCTTTTATTTATGTTTTATGTAAGTCATGTTATTTAATGAAATATTTTTATTAGAAATTTTTTTTTATATTTTTGGATAATGTGATTATTGACTAGAAAAAATATGTCGGTTAAAATTGATGAAAATTTAATGGTAGAAAAATAAGTGGGTGAAAAAACAGTCGCTCGAAAAATATGCGGGTAAAAATTAGATACAAATTTAATTAGTTGGATAAAAAAATTAGTTGGAAAAAAATAATAATTAAAATAATATTATATTAAAAATGAGAAAAAATTAATTTGAGTATTTAATTTTTTATATAATATATGTAATTATTTAATAATATTATTATAATACTAAATAAATAAATAAATATTATTTAAAGAATTATGTATAGAATATTATTTAAAAATAGTGTTTGCACCAATTTGGTGCAAATTGGATTGGAGATGGAAAAAATTTGGTGTAAGAATATTCTAAAAAAATGCTGTTTTTATATTATTTTAGTGTAAAATTTGGTGCTGTGGGTTGGAGATGGCCTAATTGTCCGGTCTTTAATATTTTTGGTCAATTTTTGAAGTCCTTTATTTGATTTGATTGAAATTATAGATGGATATGCCCAAATTTAGTTATCATAGTGTGAAAGCAATTTCTATAAGAAACTCTAATAGGCTCCAACTAACTTAATTGCTAAGAAATTGCATAACTTGGATCGCTAATAAATATATTCATTCAGTCTGATAACATTATAGATTCGAGTTGCTACTACCAAGCACGATGTATCAAAAATAAAAACTTAATTGCTAAGATTTTTTATATGCATATAAGATTTTTCTCTTGTATTGTAGATAGAGATATCTTCTAGTAATAAGAAATAGATATTCAGACCGCATATCTATATAACGTTTAATCTTTGATAAATTTCGTAAATCCTAATCCATTCTGATGTCAAATTTCAAATGTATGCATTGTTTCCTTCGAAACTAAAAAATAGGATGGAAGAGAAAACATACAAACGATCTTTTATCATGGTAACTTTTATATAAAACAACATGTGGAAAATTGAAGTAGAGATAGGATGATGGTCATGTTGAAGATCAAATCTCTAACAAATAAGCTGGAGATGAGATTGAATCTTGACAGCTAATTAAATATAAATTGGTTGGTAGAAGCAACACATGTTCTGTAAATAATTACAGGTTGGGAAGAAAATGGCACCACATCTACAAAAACTCACATGATTAATGCCATCTAAATAATCACTGCTTTTACTTGGGACCCAATAAACAGTGGGAAAAAAAAAAAAAAAAAAAACCAGATAGGCACCAAAAAGAAATTGATGTGATCTATCTATATATTTACTCTTTCAAAAAAAAAAAAAAATTATTACAAGTTAAGATAAATTTATTTAACTTAAAATTACTAAAATTAAAAGTGAAACTTTTACCGTAGCTGAAATATATTATATTGATAAAATTTTTATTATTTACCGTGCAATAAATATATATATTTTTTTGGGTAGGAAACATATATACAAGTATTAGTGCATAATTTTATTTTCCACATGAAAATTTTTATTTATTTATTTTGGGTTGAATTATGAATGATAAGATAAAAAAAATTCTACATGATAATCTCTGCATGTAAAGTATTTTGATTTTGCATAAGAAAAAAGAAGTAATAGAAATTTAATCAAATGCAATGGGAATCATTGAAAATTATGGGCTAAACTTGAAAAAATTAATAATTAAAATTTGATCAAAATAAAAAAAAAACTTCAATTTTATCCTTATCGAAAAATAAAATCAACTCAAAAAAGATTAGGATCCTCTCCTCACCTAGCATGTACTCACCTTCTTTTAATCTAATGACCTGTAAGTATTATAATAAATAAGTGGTTAGAATATAATTATTTTTTATTATTACTTTCTTAATATCCAATTACAGTCATTAAAAAAAGTAAGGAACAAAGTTAATGTGAGAAGAGGATCTAAATTTCTAAAAAAAAAAAAAAAAAAAAAAAAAAAAAAGAAGAGGGATAAACATGAACTCTTATCACTATCAAGTATCGACAGATCAGAGAGAGAGAAGAGAGGTTGGTAGAAGTGTGACGTTTGAAAATGCAACTACCCTCTGTCTCTTGACTCTCTTCTCATCAATCAATCATCTCATTTTTTCTTTTTTTATAATAAAATTTTCTTTTAATCTAGCCCCGTTTGAGCCGTATTGGAAGTATCTAAAATTACATACGTAATTTAGATATAAATTCTCGTAATATTGATTAGAAAGATTTTCTACACTTTAAAAATGATCCGCGTATACACATGAGCCACACCGTTTTATAAATTTATTATTTTTAATAATAACTTTGAATTCAATTATGTAAATATATATAATAAGATTTATTAAATTAATATAGATGAATTATAAGATACTAAATAATTTAAAAAATAATATATATATATATATATATGTTGAGATGGAGAAGCAACATGAAAAAATAGATGATAAACTCAAGCACATGAAAAGAGACATGACACATGATGAGTTGGGTAGAGGTTGGTAGATTATTGATGATAAAACTTGTAACTACTTCTGTCTCTTCTCATCAATTCTTGGGGGAATACACTTTCTATATTATTATTATTTTTTAATTTTTTTTTATTTTTAAAGTAAATTGGAAATGAGAGATCACTGGATTCTATATTATATGTGAAAAAATTGTCACCAAATCATCACCGTTCTTATCAAAATATCATTTTCATGCTAAGATATTATTTAGATGTGATGTAAATAATAGAACATGAAAAATAATATAATAATAATAATAAAAAAAAAGGTGCTTTGTTTCTAGAAGGCCAGCAAGAACCCACCTTACTCGTACCTAACTCTTTTGGCTTTTTGTGTGGTCATAGATTCACATTCACTTACTTTTTATTCCTCTCTTCTTCTTTTTTATTATTTAAAAAAAAACCCAAATATATTCTCTTTAGCCAAATTACATTAATTAAATAAAAAAAAAATTTCACTCAAATATTAGTCTAAGATAGGTTGGTTTATCTACGTTCGGTCGTAATTCAAATCATTATACATTTTTTTTCTTTCGTATCTATGATAAAGTATGAGGAGACTCCTCTGTGTAGTGGTACTTTCTTTCTGAATTGTACTTGTATAGATATTCGAATCTACAGTCTGTAAATATTGGGATCTACAGTCGAAGTTGATAGTAGGACCAACTACATGTAAGAGAAAAAGGGAAAGGTCAAACAATTAGAACACTAAGATGGTGCTAGTCAAATGGACTTTGACACTCAAGTTGGCAAGAAGGTTCAAATGGGTGATAATAAAAGGGTAGGTCAAACCAATGTAAGGGTAATTGTTGAGTGTAGGGATCTATGTCAAATGCCAAGCGCAAACGATACTAGAGTCTCCGGTGATGGGAGTCAGTTATGGTTGAGCCGACTGTGTCAGGTACTGGCGTCGACAGAGTCAAGTGGAGGTTGGACAGTGCTCATTCGAATGATGTCAAGTGGGATACTCTTAGTAGTTGCTTAGTAAAAATCGCGTAAGCCCTGCCTCTAAGGCTTGGGTCAGTATTTATAGTAAGAGCCGGATACCCGTTAGGGTCGGCTAAAAAGATCATGGTCCGAGATCTCAGAGCGGTTGAACCCACTTAATGTTGCCTAAACTTGATCTACTTTGACCTGGTTTGCTTTTAACGACGGTTTAGTTAATTGGAGAGTGACTGATGGGCCTTTTGACTGTTTTGGGTCAGTTGTAGACCTAAATCTATTTTGGACCCTTTTTTGATAACTACAACTTGTAGCATTTAAAATAAAATATTAAGTCCGCACTGTTTTTACACCGACTAAGAGTCGTACACTGACATATAGATTGCATTGCAACCTCTAATCACGAAACTATATTAAAAAAAAAATATTGGGCATTCATACTTGATAAAAATTATTAATCGATCTTGTTAACTCAACAATCTATTGAAATTACTTTATTACTATAATTAAAAAAAGTGGAAAAAATACATTACATAGTAGTTGGTAATTTCACACGAAAAAAAAAACATAATTTCCCATTAAATAATTATTATAATATATATAAAACATTTTCTAAACATAGTTGACCAATACATCTTACAATTTTTTATTTATTTAAAAATATAATTAAAGAAGGTGATAGTAATGGTAATAATAGTAAAATGGAAGGCCACGTCAAGTTGAATTCGAAATTTATTTTTCATTCTTTTTGGTCGTATTCAGTTTATGTAGCCCGAATAATAATAATAATTTTTTAAAGTAGATCCAAATTTTTATATTAAATGATGGGGGGTTGGTTGAAAACTGTCACTTGTTTGGTCTAACTTCTAACTATACCTCAAAACTTCTAGAATGTCACAATATTTTTTATATTTTAATTCACATATAAAAAAAAAACATAATAAAATAAAATAACCTTAGAAATACTAATATGAATTCAAAATCACTCTCTGATTTAAAAAAAAAAAAAAAAATTCAAAGTCACTCATTTACTAATATAACACTTCAATAAATTTTCTATTTTGTTTTTGCTTTTTTATTACTGGCTTCATAAATCCACACATTCCCTTTTTCACGTTTCAAATTAGATGATTTGAACTTAAAAGATCAATAATATACACACTTATACGTACCAACGATGTATTTACACTAAATGTCATTATTATAATAAAATCCGAACATTTTAAAGTAAAATAGTTCTAAATAGAACGAAGTCAGAATATTATATTTGAGAGAATAAGATAATACAATTTTTAAAAAATATTTATTTATCTCACCATTAGACGTATTTAACAATTGACTTTATTTTTTATTTTTTTAAAAATAATTAAGATTAATTTAGGGTCTGAGGTGAGGAACACGACTCTACACAATTAAATGGTGTCAACAGTGTAAATGGGCTTTATATATTTTATATATATATATTAGGTATATATGTATATATAGAAAGGCCCAAATGAATGGTTAGTCAAGACAGCCCATGACAAAACTACCAAGACCAGAATGTACCATATCAGGCCCAGGCCCAGGCCCAAATTTTCCGGTACACAAACATCAAATATGTAGTTGGAGTTGGATTAATAGTATGAAATTCTTGCCCAAGTGGAAATCAACATGACTCATGAAGATACTGGAGAAAATAATATTGAAGGTACCTTTATTAATTGGGGAATTGAAAATAAAAAGAGAATCGAGTTTTATTGGGAAGAGAATTTAATTCTCCCTTGCTCTTAGAGAATTAAATTTTATTTTAATAAAAATTTAATTTTTAATTTATGTGTAGAATTTACGTAATTTAATTCTTAATATTTTTAATAAATACTGCTATGGAATACAAAATTAAGAAATTAAGTTTTTTTAATCAGAATTCTCTTTCCTATAAAATTAGGTATTCAATTCTTAAAATTACTAGCCAAAGTTGCTTTGAAAGAGTACAAATCTTTTTTATACAAAAAACTATGAGTGGGTCTTGTTGTATGGATATATTTAATTGAGACTTACTTTCTAAACCGTATTTTAAATTAATTAATTTCGTTTGATGACCCATGATCTGCTGTCAACCTTAAAATAAATAAATAAATACTTAAAATTTAAATGGATTTAAATAAGAGAATTTTTGTAAGAAGTAAATGTATTAAAAATAATATTTACACACGTGTGGTAACAATAAAATTCCAGTGTAGTTAGCTTACTTTTAATGTAAGGTAAGTGCACAAATCGGACGGTCAGAAAATCTCAAATATCACCGAATCAAGAACATGAAATGATGACAGGTCAGCGAGTTACACGAGAACAATGTGTCGAGAGACCAATTAATAATTGTTTGTCTGGTCTTCACTGTACCCCAAAAATCTCTCGTCCCAAAATTCTTGACAGACAAGAGTCCACCACCACCACTCCACCCAAAGACAAAACCCTAATTTATTCGTTTAAAAAAAATAAAAATAAAAATGAAACCCTAACCTAAACCTAATCATCACGACACGACTACATCAAAAAAAATTACAAAAACCCTTTTAAGAAAAACCTAAAACCCACACCAGTGACCAGTCTCTTCGTCTTCCCGCCAATTTCCACACTCAGAGTATACTTCTCTTTGGCTCTCTCTCTCTCTTCAGTTTGGGATGCCAGTAGAGAGATAAAACACAACAAAGTGAAATGCTTTTGAACTATGCAGAAGCTTTTGCGCCTCAACCCTTCAAGCCCACTCCTCTGCACTTGCGCTTTTAACAACCCTTCTCGCTCTTTCGCCAAAGCGAAGTTCAACTTACAACCGACGACGATGCCGCCGACGGCTGCTGCTGTATTCTCCGGCTGCGGCGGCGGCTCCGCTTTCGCCGGAGCCTTGGTTAGGAAACCCAGCGCGGTCTCGTCGCGACTTCAGTTCCGGTGCTCTGTGGAGGCCAAAATGCCGTCTGCTTCTCGGGCTTGGTTGGTGATTAAGAAGGAGGGTCCGGGTCGGGCGTGGTTTCATACGGTGGTGGCCGTGGAGGGAGTGAAGGGCGGTGGTGAAAGTGGTAATAGCAATGAAGAGAAGCCGCCGGGGAAGTTGAATAGACGGCAAAAGAGCAGCGGCGGTGGCGGTTCGCCGGGGAATCCTGATTTGTTGACAATTCCTGGTGTTGGGCCTAGAAATTTGAGGAAGCTGGTGGACAATGGAATTGGAGGTGTTGCAGAGCTCAAGCAGTTGTATAAAGATAAGGTAATTTCTTTTTTTCTTTTTTCTTTGTTTTCACAAAATTATTTAACTGGAATTACGTGAAAATCTGTGTTTATGTTTCGTGCTTTTTCTTTTAGAGGAATCTATTTTAATGCCGTTACTGCTTTGCTTTAAGATTTTTGGTTCGATATATTGTATATTACCAATATGATGCTAGGAAGAGTTTTATGTTCTCTTGGTGTGATTTTGTCGAGAGCGAGTGAGCCACCGCGGGAAGGCTTTTGTTATCCTGCTTGAGTTTTGAATGTCATTTGTGACATTGTTTTATGTGCCATGAACTAAGGTGCAAATTTATGTTGGAACAAGCTTGTTTTTTGTAATTAACTTGATTTTGAAATAATTTGAGTGTATCGATCTGATTGAATTTAGATTTGAGGTTGGAGTTCAACTATATATTCTTCAGGATTTTCTGGCTCAATATGC
Source organism: Xanthoceras sorbifolium (assembly GCA_003430845.1). Taxonomy (NCBI): domain Eukaryota; kingdom Viridiplantae; phylum Streptophyta; class Magnoliopsida; order Sapindales; family Sapindaceae; genus Xanthoceras; species Xanthoceras sorbifolium. The sequence continues at coordinate 4,665,202 of CM010617.1, read as the reverse complement.
AAATTAGACGTCCAATTTGAGAATTTACTATTAAGTCTTTGATTCAATGTTATGATGGTTGATTTTGTTGACTGTTGGGATCCAGAATTGGTTTATTAGTTCTTCCATGTAGCCAAATGTCAAAATCATGGATTTTAGTAAATGAATTGAGAAATCAAGTGGATGCTTATAACCATTATACTATGGAAGTTGGTTTCTTGGCGTTTTGGTTTGTATGCTTGAAGATGACTTTTGGGCTTCCCTTTTCAGTTCTGGAAAGCTAGTCAGAAGATGGTTGAGTATTTACAGAGCTCTGTGGGAATTATTCACAAAAATCATGCTGAAAGTATAACAACTTTCATCAAAGGGAGCGTGGACGAAGAACTAAAGGATTCAAACTCAGATGCCAAGTCAGCTAAGAAAAGAATAACGTTATGTGTGGAGGGAAATATCAGTGTTGGGAAGACAACGTTCCTTCAGAGGATAGCAAATGAAACACTTGAGCTTCGTGACCTTGTTGAGATCGTACCTGAACCCATTGATAAGTGGCAGGATGTTGGACCTGACCACTTCAATATATTGGGTGCTTATTATGATGCGCCAGAAAGGTATGCCTATACCTTCCAGAATTATGTCTTTGTCACAAGGGTTATGCAGGAGAGGGATTCGTCTGCTGGAATTAAGCCCCTTAGGTTGATGGAGAGGAGCGTTTTCAGTGATAGGATGGTAAGAATTCACAACTCGTCATTTCCAGTTGATGAAATATTATAACTTTATGTTGTTTTATACTTCCTCATTGTAAAATGTTGTGGAATCAGTACTTCGTGCTCTTTCTTTTAACTGGATGGCATCATAAAACTTTCACATTCTATAAGAAATAACCAGAACTTCTGATTGAAACTTGGAATTGTGTGCATGTTTCAAGTTCAACAATGGCAAAAATTGATGAATCTGAAACTGCACAGCTCTTTCCTTTTTCGTTTGGTTGACCTGTTCGAGAGGAAGAATGGATCTGAACTGCTGGGAGTTACAACTGATGCATTTTCTCTCAATGTTACTTGATTTAGGTCTTTGTACGGGCTGTGCATGAAGCAAAATATATGAATGAGATGGAGATTAGCATTTACGATTCATGGTTCGATCCAGTTGTATCAGTCTTGCCTGGGCTTATTCCAGATGGTTTCATCTATCTTAGGGCAACCCCTGACACTTGCCACAAGAGAATGATGCTACGGAAGAGAACTGAAGAGGGAGGAGTTAGCCTGGACTATCTCCGTTGCTTGCATGAGAAGCATGAGAGTTGGCTTTTCCCATTTGAAAGTGGTAATCATGGGATATTGTCTGTCAGTCAGCTTCCCATGCAAATGGACAGCTCTCTACATCCTGACATAAGGGACCGTGTGTTCTACTTGGAGGGTGCACACATGCATTCCAGCATTCAGAAGGTATCATTTATAAATCCTTTTGTGTGGAAGTCATAACTTTCCTTAATGAAATTTCAGCTTAATTTTTTTTTTTGTTTTATGAGCAGGTTCCTGCCTTGGTTCTTGACTGTGAACCCAACATTGATTTCAGCAGAGATATTGACGCAAAGAGACAGTAAGCTAACCATGCATTTAAGAGATAGCTTCCATTGTTGTATTTATCTCATCACAAGTGTGTATGATGTATTCGTTGATTTATATCTGCTTCTGCATTTTGAAACACACATTTTTCCATACTATGTTGTTACACATGTAACGATGATGTGCAGATACAGGCCTGTTATGTGTAACATCAGACACAAGTTGACAGATGCACCGACTTCTCCATATCTATGGGTTTTCTTATGCATGTGCTGTTTTTTTTTCTTTTTTTCAAATTTAAGCTTCATGCTGCGCATTGATCAAGTGACAAAAGCAATAACGAGCCAAAATTTAGGCAACAGATTGGTAAAAAATGGAAGTCGGGCTGTATTTTTTCTGTGTACTCATGTTATATGTGTTGATAAATTTCTCAATATGTCAATCATATGAGGGAGAGTATGCAATTTGTTCCTGAAATGGTGTCAGTTATGGTCGTAGCAGCTGATTCTCATGCCTAGAGTCAGTAATCATGATGCTAAACTAGTGAAAGTTGCGAGAGTGTATGCCTAGAACTCTTGCATGCTTTTTGTTGAAAGTAGAACTTGATTAAGCAAGTATATGCTACTGAACTTAAACATCGCTTTCTGCAGAATAAAAGTTTACTCAAGATATGACTTACATTCCCATGTTGCCTCCTACAATATTAATTGACTAAAATGTTGAAGGCACAACATTATCTACATCATGTGCATCTCTTATTTCCCATATGCCTAAAGATTTTACGCATCATAATTTGATTTTTGTGGTAGGTATGCAAGCCAAGTTGCGGAGTTCTTTGAGTTTGTGAAGAAAAAGAAAGAAGTTCAGTCTACTAAATCTGCTGAAGAAGGTGGCGTGACAGATAATCAACCACAGGTCTTGCTACCACATAAAGGTGGATTTTGGTTACCTGATGGAAAGCATTTCCCAGAGTCCGCCCTCAAATCTCTGGATTTTAGACGAGCCATGTCGATCATGTCTGGTCAGTAATGCAGTTATCGGTTGGCATTTTTTCCTTCAAGTCCCAGATACACATTGGAAGAGGTATCTGTTTTTGTCTAATGGGTGTCTGGGAGTTGTGTCTAGTTCTTACGTGCTTGTAAAAAAAAATTTGTTCTTACCCCTTTTAACCTTTAGAGAGTTGTAGAGAGAGTTTGTATGACTGATGGATGATGCTTTGGTGGTCTTGCTGATTAATTGTGTAAGTTCTGTTTTCATTTTAATTTCACTTATTTTCTTGTTTTTGGTTTGAGGTTGCCAGTAATCTATGCATTAATTGCCAAGTGTTCTTTAAAAAGACACAGAAATCCAGGTAGTCGGATGTGATATGAATAATTAATTATATATTTAAATGAATTCACATGAAGAGTGAGTTTGTTAGCGAGCCTGCCCTTATATTATGATCAAAATCCTTGATTAAATTCTAATTTAAAACATAATTATGGAAATTTGACAGAAATGAGTTTAAATGTAAGAAAAAACAAGTGAAAATCATATGAATTGAAGGCATTCTTCTAGTTTTCTTTTATACTTTTTAATTTGAAGAATATAAAATATAATATGGTTGTTTTTTTTTCTTTTCTAAATCTGATATCACAGGGCTATGGGATATACTTATACTAATTATATTTGTATGCATAATGGTGGGATGTATATATATATATATATATACTAATTTAACCAGTCAAGTGAACTTTGATTATAATATGGTTAGTTTGATTTGAGGTAAACCAATACCTTCAAAATATCAAAATAAATGAACTTATATTTTTAAATTAAAATAAAATATGTGATTGTAATAAAGGATATGTACGTCTTTTTTACTTTTCATCAAATAAATAGATATAAAGCAAATTTTGAGGGGTTTTGAACAGGTGAACTATAAAATTTAAGGTAATTTAATATGTTTATAAATACAAAAATAATAATAATAAAAAAAATCAAATGCTTTCTGTTTATAATTATACAACAGTACAAGTATAGGGTAATGCTACTATATATGATTTATATGTCTTGATGGTAATTTCTGTTGTATAAAGCCATGTCACTACGAAATAAAAAAAAAATCAATCACAAAATTGATATGCCGTTATTTTAGTATTATCAGATGACGAGAACTTGCTCGGCTCAAATTTCCTTATCTGGTGACGAGAGATCCCTTTACATCACTTTTATTATGTCTCGTCGAGAGAGCGGTTAGTTAGAGATAGAGACCTCTGAGTACAGTAAATGCTCTTGCAGAGCATTTATTACCCGTCAAACCAGGATTAATGATAGATAGTACGACTTTGCTCGGAGAAAGCATGTATACATTTAATGCACCCGACAACGTTGGTGAACAGGCATGGCCAAGTCTGAATTCTATCATCTATTACGGTTAGACACATTAATTGTTTGATGTTGCAAGCCACCTATCAACCACTCATGTTATCCCATCCTTATAAACATGCTCCAAGAAGATAGTTATTCATGAATAAGGTAATGGTAGGATGTCCAGCAACCACTGTGACAGTCTGTCCATACCCTAAATTTAGGGAGCATAAGAGGAATGTTGGATACCTATAAACAAGGTATGATTTATTGAACTCACCAACCGTAAACTCTCTGATTTTGAATAATTTATTTCTTTACAATAACCCTATTAACTTGATTGTCGAAGTTTAATCGCCTGCACAAGTCGGGTATTCTTTACTGATCTTTCTTTATTTTCAGCTATTCTTCATAGGAGGATTTAATTAGCACGTTCTCACTTTCGCGAGAACCTTTTTACAAGTCTTATACACTAAAACATAAGGCAATAGGGTTAGCCGACCACTAAGTTATCCTATGTGGTACGATTGACAAGTCATTGACCCTAACCCATTCTTACAAGTCTTATACAGTAAAACATAAGGCAATAGAGTCAGCCGACCACTAAGTCATCCTAAGTGGCACAGTTGACAAGTCATTAACTGCTCTAACCCATTTTTTACCGTCAACAATATGGTTGCAAGATTAAAAAATCTATGGTCATAATATATGTATTTTTGATTAATTTAGGATTTGAGTGAGGGGGATACGACTCGAATTCACAACCTCGAGGTGTAACTGCGATGTGCATACCTTTGAACCAATCTTATCTTGTCAACTATGATTATATTATTGAAAACTAGTCATTAAATTTTAATATAAATGTCTACAAAAATTAAAGTTTTCAAAGTATAGGAAAACAATTGAAGAAAATAATTTTTATTGTAAAATAAAAATTGATAAAATAAAAAAATAAAGACTGAAAATATTACTAACAGTAACATATGCTTAAGTTTCATAATTAGTAAACGCACGCTTCTAATGTAAGGGACTGTTTATTACGTAGGACATGATTGAAATTGAACTAAATTCAGTTTTATCCTGCATTTGGCGGCTGTATAGGTCGGGACAAATTGTCCCGCTGAGGCTGCCTCCAATTTGTCCCAAGCTTTACATCTTTTTTTAAATTATTATTAAAAAAAATTATATTTAATTTAAATAATTTAACTTTTATTAAATCTCATACTACAACAAATAAGACATAATACTATTTTTAGTCCAATCCATACCGTATTAGTCCAATTCAACCGAATTCAATCAAATTATTCAAAAATAGTTCAATCCAATCCGACGTATTAAACCTACCCTAATTGTTGAAACCAAATGAAACAAGTACTTTTAAGAAAAACAGTTATAAAACGTCCCGACCCGATGATAAAGACAGAGCACGAAAAAGCCGTATAGAAAAGAAGACTGATGGTAAAAAAAAAAAAAAATCTTAAATTTCACGGTTGCCGCCAAAAAAAGTGAACAAAATCTTGTCTTGATAGACTTGATGATCCAAGTTCGTCTTCGAAATCCTCTAATGTCGTCATAGTCGTCGTTTTTGAGAAACGCTGTGTAAATTGAATTTGAAATTGGAAGAAAAATGGCCAACAGAAAACTCAGGACAAAGAAGCAGCAGCAGCATACTGAGAGAACCTTCCAAACCCTAGTCTCCGCGATTCGTTCTTCAGAGGTACTCTCCTTTTCTTTCTTTGTGATTTTCTTCGGATAAATTTTTCTGTTATAACCTTATTGAATAGAAGATAGTTGAAATGTTTCGACGAAATGGGTGTTTTCGACTGGGGTTTTTGTCAGGCAGACGATCATAATATGTGTATATTATTATTGTTATTTTTTTTTCTATTATTAAAAACCCGGTAAGGGCTTTTTTTCTAGGTCTGCGGTTCTTGGTTCCTCTAAATTTCTTCTGTTTAGGGCTTCGCTCCTATACAGTTTTAGTATGATTACTGGAGGATTATGAGAGGGCCAGTGATTGTTTTCAATTCATTTTTTCTTTTTTAATTTAAAATTTTGAAATATCAACTCTTTTTAACTGTAGATTGAAATCTGATGAACGTTAATTGACCCAGTAACTATATTGAATCAGTGTAAGTAGCATGACCCCATATGGATTTTGCTTCTCAAAAATGTAATTTGAGGATATATGCATTTTTGCTTTCGTTTCGATCTGAAGTTGATTTGGTTGCCGGTTATTTTGTTTTCAATTATGATGAATTTTCATTTGGTTTATTTATAGTTTCAAATGACTGTATATTTACGGTTTCTTGGTGATTGCATTTGCCTGCATTTTGTGCTTCGATTCACTCTCTCAAGTTATGTCAATTGTGTCAAATTGCAGGGTTTAAAGCTGCCAGTCTTGAAGAGTTTATATTATCTACTGACACATTTTTCTTCAAATGAAGCAATGAAGAAGTCAAATGATGGAGCTAATTTACATTACTTTGACTTGGAGTTCAATCAGAATGGGTTGACGGGGAAGTTTAAGGAAATACGTGACCTTGCAGATATTTTGTTTGAACAACTTGATAGTAGATTCAAACGGATATATGATGCTTTTCGAGATGTTTCTGCTGATCAGGCTAATGGGCAAGCTGTCTCGCATTCAAATTCGTGGACATCCTTTGAAGAACTATTCTTGATCCTGAGATGTTGTATGGTTATCTTGACACTGCTCGTGCCTGACCAAAGTCTTTTAATCGAAAAAGGCCGAGTTCTTCTTTCATTACTCAGGGGATTGATTTCTTCTTTCAATGCTGATGATGATTGTTGTACTGTGCCTATTGCTGAGGGCTTCGCTTCTTCCATATGTTCGTCGGGACCTTCTGATCCAACCCCTATATATAAACGTGCATTGCTGCAGGTAATTAATGACTTTAACTCTTCTTTTTCTTCATTGAAAATCGCGTTTTCTAGTAAGCGGTTTCATTTGTTTTCTGATAGGGGGTAGCTTGTAATAACATTTGAACTAAGTAGGATAATCTATATTCATTATGTACATATATAGTATACTATTTTTTGTTTATCCTCAAATACACCATAATCTGTCGCCTAGCCCACTCCTGTTTTATTTGTTTTGGTGTTTGTCGACATCATATATCTCCTATTTTTTCAAATTCTGTCCATTGGCTTTCAGTTTAACTTCATTTTTAACTCATCTCTAGATCTTTTAGTCATTCTCTTTCACCATAATTTCTTTTATTGTTCAATAATTGAATATGTACTTTTTTTTAACAGTTATTAACATATTCTTTTGTGTGTGTATATCTGTGTAAATTTTGAACAATTTATCCTAAATAGGTCAATCTATTTTCCTTCTATTTGCAATATTTTAATGGTTTTAATATCTTCAGTCATACTCTGCTTTGACCATAGACCTGAGTTTGAATAACTAATTTATTGATTCGGCTTCTTGACTGGTTCAGGTCTGACAACATAGGAGAAATCACTTTTTACATAATCTCTGTAGTGGACAATAAATTTGAAAATAGGCCTGTCACAAAGATATCAATATTTATAAGATGATGGCATCCTGTTGTCTATTTTCTATGGCATGTTACTTGCTGCCTTTTCATGCAATTTTACATATTGTTTCCCTCTGTAAACCAACTACTTGAAAATACCTGTGTTTCCTTCTATGCTAGTTCCAGATCTCATAAAACAAAATTTTAATTCCATTAAATGATTAAACCATGTTTGAGCTTTTACAACTTATGACGGGCTTCACCCGTATGATATCTATATGATATTGTGACCTTGGTGTGTTATATACTCGGGGTAGATACTAATTGCTAAGTCATAGCTAATGTTTAAATCCTACTTTCAGGTGTTTGCCGATGAGCTTTTGATGCATAAGTCATTGAGAGAGTACTTTATGCTAATTGATTCTGCATCTTCCACAAGTGAAATGCTTTTCACGTGCCACTTTGGTCAAGGTGATATTGGAAGTGTGCTGGAGGTTATTGCTGCACATTTTATATTATCGGTTTCTAATGAGCAAGTATTTGAGAACCTTCTCAGTAAATTACTTTGGCAGCATGGCAATGATGTTAGGGTTTGTGAGATGAGCTTGACTGCATCCTTGTCTTTGCTTCTCAATCCAATCATTCTTTCTGCACCAAAAATATTCCAGGCTCATCTGATTTTGTTGGTTTCTGAAGCCATTGGTATAAGCATGTGTTCTGAGTATATGAAACCAGATGTTAGAATCATGGATTGCTATCTAACAGCACTTCAAAAGTCCATTAGTTTGTACACTAGACACATGTCTGACTTGCAGATGGATGGCCATCCAATAGGTAGTAATAAATCATGTATGCTTGGAAGTAGTCAGCTAGCTTTTGAATCTTATCTTCAACCAGCCACAAGAAACCAAATTCATCGACTAATTACCAAGTTAGATGACTCGTGGGATTCTTATAGGAAAAGTATATCCATTAGAACAAAAGCTGACCTGGTGGATGTCTCTATTGCGTATGTGAAGGAGAGCCTACATGTTTTTGATAAATCGTACAAAGATGAAATTTTGGCAATATTAACGTCCATTATACATAGAAGCTCTTCTGATGATATTAGTGATATTGTATTGTCTAAGGAGGGTAGAAGTCCCCAAGATATGTATCTTCTTGCTTCTATGTTGAAGTTAATGAGTAGTTCGATGTTACAAATTATTTGGTGTTTAAGGCGTTGCAGCAGTTCAGGTTGTGTGAAAACTTTGGAGGACGTTTTGTTATATGAGGAATACAATTTCATAGTGCATCTTATTGGTTGTTTTCGACATTTTAATATCCATCTACCAATTCAGAAATTTGTGTTTGACATGATGAAAACTCACCCAACGAGGCATGAAAAGTCAAAGTGGATGCTTCTGCATTTTTCAGGCATACTGTCACTAAGTTATGTTAGTGGGCTCGACTTCTTAGCTAAGGACTGCATATTTATGATTATGTCCTTGCTGAATTTATTTGTTTTTGAAGAGGGTGATTTAGATTCATTGTCATCCTTGTTCACTTCTGGATTGAGATCCTCTTCAACTAGATTTTCTGATAAAGGTGGAGAGGTAAATCTTGTTTCCCTTAGTCACTTTGTCAAGTTCATTTTTGCTTTCCCTTCCCTGCTTTAAGTTTATACATCTATGGTGCAGGCTTTTGTCAACCGAAAGTCAAGCAAAACAATTGCAATAAAATTTCAAAAGATGCAGACATTGTATTTAAGGTATGCTATTATCTAGTTCTTATTAATTTCTTATAATGAAGTTTGTGCTTCTATTGGCTTAAATATTGATATCTGCTTAAATTTATTTGAGTTGTTGGTTACTTAGGTTTTGTGAACTGCTATATAGGATTTTTGTTATTGACGTTTTTCTTTTTAAGCATGTTAGTGTAGTTTTATGCTCTGAATAAAGTCACAGCAATTGGGCCTCGGAACTTTGTCATGTGAAAGCTTGAAATCTGTGTATTTTGGTTACCTTTTGGATTTTCACTTCAATGTGATTTTCCCATTTGAAAAGACATTGGATTCTATGGTTACATACTCTTGGTATTAAAATCTCAAGAATCTGCTTTTCAGGAAGTTAATTGCAAAGCACTTTTGAAGGTGTGATTATCTTCTTTTCTTAGTTGTGATTGCTCAAGAAAATCTAGGACTATTTTCTTCTTCTCATCATTATTTTGATACGTGACCTTGTTATCATCTAGGCTAGTGTAATTGTGTTGGCACACCCTTTTTTTTTTTTTAATTATTATTTCTTTTCTCTGTACATAACTGCATTGATACTTCCATAGTTTTCTTTACTTATGACCTCTTTTCGACTTCTATTTTGCTACAGCAAGGTATCTTTTGCAAGTTTTCACGAAGGAAACAACTGCAAGGAAACAGGAAATTCAGAAAATGCCTCTGTCCTGAACAACATGGAGTCTGCTATAGATAGAGAAGAGGAAGTTGGGAAAGCCTGCAACGGTGAGATTTTCCTCAAGTGTATCCTGCAAGGTTCCAAAAAATCATCAGATTTTGACGATTTAGCAGACTTTATTGAGTGCAAGCAGTGGAAGGATTATTCTGTTTGGTTGAAGGATCGACAAAAGTTTCGTATGCGGAAATGTCAGAGGCTGGCGGCTGATACCTGGGAGAAACAGAAACGGAAACCGAAATTTAAAAAGGGTCTAAAACGTATATAATTTTTACCATATAAATGTGCATAGAAGTTGTAGATTTACATAGAACTTGGATGTATGTTTGCTTTGTGTTAGGTTGTGCTAGCTTTTTACAACCACAGCAATTGAATATTGCTGCTGATTCACTTTGTATTCAGGTATATTAGCTTCATTATGTGGGGTAATTATTAAAATTCCCCTGTAATTTGTGGTAATAGCTAAACTTTCCCAATCTAGTTTCATTTTTAATCTAAATAGCACCTATAATTTCTTTTTTGTTCTTTACGTTGACTTCTATTAACTTAACAGGCAAAATAACTCATTTACCCTTCAACATAAAAAGGAAAAAAAAAAAAAAAAGATAGATGGATTTTTCAAAATAAAGAAAATTTAAAAATAAAAATAAATCAATTTCCAACTTATGGAGATCCAAGATTTCTATCAATTGAGATCTTGAGATTCAAGATTTCCATCAAGATCTAAGGAGATTTCCAACAATAGAGATTCTGATGACTCCATCAATAGTGATTTGGGATCTCCACCATTTTATTTATTTATTTATTTTAATTATTTATTGTGATTTTCATCGTTTATTTTACAGATAGACAGTGGAGAATCATATATTTATTTTAAATATTTTTAATGTTTTTTATATTCAATCTCCATCGTTCATCATGTGATGGACGATAGAAATGTTTTAAATTATAGATTTTTAGTTATTTACCTATATATTTTGAGTGTTTTTAAATTTTTAACATAATATTTAACGGCCAAGGGCTTCTTGGGGAGTTAAATTAACGGCAAGACGGAGTTTGGTGAAAAAAAAAAAATTATAGGGGTGTTTTGAAAAAAAAAAAAACTAAATGGGAATTTTGGCCATTACCCCAAACTACAAGGTATTTTAATAATTAACTTATCATGTTAGACCTGAAACGAAAATATTATTTTTGATAAATAACAAATAACATTGAACCTACCTAAGATTTGTTGAATTATATTCGGAATTAAAGTTTACAGAAACTTATAGTGAACTCTCCTGGCATTAAGATTGACCGTTAAAATAGGCTTGAGTCTCCCCTGTTTCGCAATCTATAGTAGATCTATAGTGGATCAACCATAAATTTCTTATTTCTTATTCTATTTTTTTTAATGGTCAATTTTACTTTTTAACGATCAAACTTAACACTAAGGGAGTTTAATGTGAGTTTTTATAAATTTTAATTTCGAGTGTAATTCAACAAATCTTAGACAAGTGCATTGTTATTTGTTCTTTTGATAATTATATATTTCTTTTATGTTTTCTAGCTTCACTATAACTGAAATTATATGGAATAAAGAATACGGCTTATTTAATTAAATTTCATCACATCCACGTTAATGAGATCGTAAATTTGAGTTATATATTAAGAAAAACTAAAACAAAATTGAAAAAATTGCACAAACTTTTCTAAATTTAGATAATATTGTATGCAATGATAATTTTTATCATAATTGTATAAATATCCCTTGAAATCCGTTATGGATAGATTAACTAATTTAAGGGTAAAAACATCTTTTATATAATTTTTTTTTCATTTGAAGAGACCTTTTACACAAGAAGACAAACTTACAATGAAACAAAGACTTGAATTCTTAAAGATAAATTAATTAATCCCACTAACACCAGTTTCAATAAATATTTTCTTACTTTTTTTTTTTTTATAATGTGAAATGTTAAATTTAATTATGGTCCATAAATTTAGGAGATATTTATATAATTATAATAAAAATTATTATTGTGTACAATATTACCTAAATTCGAAAGTATTTATGCAATTTTCACAGTAAAATTTTAGATAAAAATAAAACAATAAAAATCCTTATACAATTCTAGATACATAAATTTGTTTGTACCAAATTAATGTCTAATGACTAAAATATGTCGATGCATAAATAAATGAAAATCCCATTATATTAAAAGAATTAAATTTCATCCTTTAGGATTATGTTGGATGAATAATAAGATTAATCTAATGATACCTCCCACATAAGTTAAAAGTTCGAGTCGTGTACCCCTCCGTTTAAATTCCAAATTAATTATAATAGCTTAAAAAAAAATTGTATTGGATAAATAAAATAAGACATCAAATATGATTAACATATTGCTTGAAATCACTTTCTCCATTAATATTTTGTTTGCAGAAAAAAATTAACTATTACATCAACTCATACAGTTGCAAAGCAATTCTAAATGCTTATTCAGACATTCTATGAGGAGTTTATAATGCTATAATTAAATGTAGACCTAAAACCATAAACAAACTTGGTATGGTTACTCAAATATTTACACTCTTGATGCCCATAGAAAAAAATTCACAAAAAGAGAGGGAGATTCTGGGTCATGCAATGCATTGTTGTATAAGTGTTTTCACACTCTTTGCAGCTTCTCCTCACCAATGAACCATCTCGATAGCAGACTAGGATCTTCAGCGATCAATTTACATGATGTAGGAATAATCCCAAGATCGGAACCAATTTGGACATAGTCATTAAGAGCTGCTTCCATCTCGGCATCAACAGCATCATCATCCACAACATCAATAGTGTTCGACCGTAGAACATCAGCATAGTATTTCTCCTCATCATCATCATGCTCGAAAGGTTCCATTGCTGGGCCCTGCCATTTCCAATATTTGAAAGAAGCACGAAAACATTAAGACAATTTCTTCCCTTTTGCTATCTTCTAATGATAAAACTCTAGGAGTAGTAGCTAGTGTTTTAGCAAACAATGACAAAAACAAAGATTTTTTTTCGGCCAACAAAAAGAAGTGCGTTTCTTGCCAACATGCAGAAATTAAGCTAAAAGAAACGGAGCAAAACACTACAAAATTTCAACTCATTTTCTTAATCCAGATTCAAGAGGCCCAAATCGTATTACCTGACACAACTTAGCATAATGCTTATATATTTCACTGTTTTCATCTTGATCACCGAGCAGAGTTCCACCATACCAACCATTGGCTTCATCAACAGAGGTCATTGCAAGATACCTTTCAAAGCAGAGCATATTTATAAGAAGTGTTACAACTAAATGCTGACAGAAACGAGTAATAATTCTCTTCATACAAGTGAGAAAAACAGAACTACTGAAGAGAAGAAAATGGTAAAACAAGTGATATCATTTTAAAGTGCCTTGCATTTAAAATTGTGTAATAATCTCTCTCTCTCTAACCATGTCTGACACTGGTGTCCAGAGTCAAATTAATTTCAATAACTTATCATATTATATATTAAGGATGTTAAATTAATATTCCTGTGGAACTTTCACAAACTTGCGAGCTTGATTATTGTTTTACCTTTCTACATTTTTTCCTACAAGCAAAATGATAACACAATTTATGTGTTTAATGTCATAAACACAAACATAATGTATAGTCCTGTTCCCATGTCTAGAATTTTAGGACTTGTCATGTCAACTTCTTTTGTTCCAATCAAAACACAGCTTCTGTCATGTCAACAGATCATAAAATTACCTTTGGAGGATATCATCTTCTCTAATATCACTAACAGAAGAAAGCCAATTGAAGTCGCAGAAACTTTCAGCTCTTTCCTCATCATGAGCTTCCCTGTTTGCAGTTTCAGGTGTAGTAACTTTGGGGGTAGACCCACTTCCTTCGAGCTTTCTTTGGCCAAAGAGCCAATTTGGACTCTTCAGTTGTATTTCACTGCACGAGAGGTTTCTAAATTATTATCAAGGTTAGTATCATTAAATGTATTCGCCTAAGTTAACAAGTACCAAGTAAATGTCTTCTAAACATTTAGCCACCAAGTGACTTGTCTTTGCACAAGCAAAATCAATGTGTAAATAAAAAAAGTGATGATAAGAGGACTTCAAGCAAGTAATTATGATTGGTTAGACTCTAAACATAGAACTGGAAGCCAAAAGACATAAGGAACATCCCCCGCAAGAACATGTAAAGAAAAAGTGGTAGACAAAAATTAAACATGTTCTGGAATTTTGTCAAAATACAGATCTTGTGGGATCAAGTGATCCATACAGCTACACACAATATCTACAAGAATCAAAAGAAAAATTGCACTCTGATGAGGACTTAGACTAATGGGATGGATACGATGTATCATACTTCTGTTGAGAGTTTTTGTATTCTCTGACGGACATGTGATCTAAGATAGTTTTTCAGGATAGCTTGTACCACCTTTGTATATTCCTTTTTGCTACACTTAATACAAACTTGCTGTTTCTGAATAGAAAATGAAAAGACTAGGTACCCAAGGTAACTAAAAGTAATATCCAAAGCTGTAAACATGAATACTAAGACCTGAGAACATAATATTAAAGGTAAGACATGTCTTAAGTAACAAAATAGAGGGACCCAAAACAGTTAAATGATAAAATTTTGTAAAGTTAAGCTCGTATTTAAAATAATATTATAGCATTTGGGTAAGGCATATTTACGCTGCATCAGGCGCCACACCAAAATTTCCAGAACCACCACCTGGTTTTTGATCCGGTTCACTACAGAGTCTAACATTTTTTATTGAACTACATGTTCTCTCAATCAATTTGTCAAAAGAAGTCAACTTCATCCGAGAAAAGTCCTCTCTGCAGGCTGGAATAGGGGACAGAATCCTTCCAAGTCTTACAGCTTTATCACTGGCTTCCAAACTGCAATGCGAACACTTTTAGGAAAAAGATGATACAATAAAATAATTATAAAAAAGTTGGCCACTATTTTTTGTGTGGCTGTGCAATCTAATTTTAAGCCTAAAACTTGTGTAAAGGAAACAAGAAATATTTACCACTTTTCAGGAAAAAAGTCATCACCAATCCCCGTCACGTGGAGATAATAGTCAGAATCCAACTCCCACAGAGCAGGTTTTCCTTCCTGTGGTTGGAAGTAACCCAAGAATCTGGTAAAACCAACAAAAGGTAATAGTTTCAGAATCTATACAAACTGGGATCCAAAAGTTTAAGAAAAATGGAAACTAAAGCCAGCAGGATTGCATCGTACTATCTTCTCTAGATGCATATATTATTACTAAACCATGAAGTTATTAGGTGAGTAGCACGAGGCCAAGGAAAACGTAATGTATATGAACAAAATTTAAAAGATCCATGACAAGTTGGAATAAGTACAAATTTATAGCGTCTTGCTTTTCACCGTCAGTGTAGGCATTGCTGTAGTATCGCTGGATAGATTTAAGAAATTCTCTAGATTGGGTTGTAGCTTTCCACTTTCCCTGTCTCTCTGGGAACACCTGATCACAAAAAGATGACACACAGAGAATATAGAAATTCAATAATCTATAAGAAACTAAGACAGCACAGAGTTAGATTCATATAAGAGATAATTACAGTGTTGTGAGCAGCAGAGCCACCATATTGCTGTGCGAGAGCATCTCCCATGCTCTGGTACATGTCCATAAGAGCAGCAGCAATGCTACTATTAGAATCAACTTTGGGCATGTCTGTCAAACCCATTGCATGAAGTTGGCGGCCTAAAGCTGCAAGCCCATAAGCATACTGAGCTACATTTGTTCGATCTAAGCAATCAATGCAGTTAGTGCGCAGAACTCCACTTTGGAAACATGGTGCTGCACCATCATGATTGTCCTTTTTACTTTGTTGACTACAATCCACATCTCTGTCTCGATTATATAAAGAATTCAAATTCTCATGACTGCTTCCAACCCTTGAGAGCTCTCCTGAACTGGCTCTCAAGTCTCTAAGAGAAGGATCCCTGAGAAAAACAAAAAACTGAAAAAGAGGCAATAAAAAGGAAAATCGCATGTTATTGGTTGACCACACTCAGATAGTTACACCAAACAGCCTTTAATCTCCAGTTTAATCTTGAAAAATCAAAAACCTGATCAGGCTCTATTATAGAAACACCAACACATCATCTTTCAAATAATGGGCCTTCAGTTTCCATATGGCCAAGTATATCTTAACGATCAATGTACGGCCATGGCAACAGCTTTCAGCAAATTTTGACAGATGCGTGAAGCAGAGAAAAGGCTTCTACATCAAACACTAATAACTGCACAGCTGGGTATACATTTATCATCAACTACAGGGTGGGGATTTGGGTTCTGATATTTGGTTAGGTTCTTTGTTAAACAAACCATGCCCCATCTCCATCCCTACTTGGTCATCTAGAGAAATATAATTGTATGAGACCAAGCTCACATTTATTGCAATGCATGGTCGCTTATTATACACCCTGGGGCAAGATTACACTAACCAGTCAGATAGATGCTAGCACTTGCAGAAGCAGAAAAGCAATAACTTAAGCAAATAATAAAAGCAGCTCAAGTGCATTGAGGTATAGAAGCTCCACTTATTCTTGAACCATTCAAATTACTTTATCATCTATCATGTTTCTACCATCAAATAATTTTAATAAGGATCACATAATTAACGTAGACGGTCTACAACCAAAATCAAACTATAAGTAAACCCCAACCATAAATCTAACAGTACATACATATCTGAAATATTAAGAACATTGCAAATGCTTAATATAAATAGGCAGAAATCAAATAGTTAAAGCTAAATTTATTACCTTCCACTTCGAGTTAGTTGGCTGATTCTCTTCTTAACAGTGCTCGGTTTACCACTATAGTAAAAACCAATCAAGTCAAGTGCTTCACTAGCCACAGCGCCCAAAACAGCTAAAACATTGGCAGACTTGCTTTTGGAATAAGAAAATAAATTAACGGGTTAGCCATAGCAAATAAATACAGATTGTTTTTATCTGGGACAGGATGATGATCTATGTAAGGAAAGAGTACGGCTTACCTCTTAGCGAATTTGTGAAAGTCCCAGTGAATAAATCTAACATGGTTTTCTACAGGGAGAATTGTGTTCAGATACCCAACCGCACTCGCAAACTCACGCCTCAGCATCATTTCTCGAGGTCTTTTCTCAACAGTCTGCATTTTGATGTGTAAATGAGGTTAAGAAAACACTATTAAGATTTTGAATTTTCTATATTAGTATATTTTACAATAGACACTAACTAGGAATATATACACAAAAGAGAAAAACACAATCCCTTAGAAGTAGGGATTGGATTCTGACAAGAGCTGACTATTAGCTAACAACCATTGACAATCTAACTAAACCAGCTAACAACCATCGACTAAATTACACAATATTCAACACCCCCCCTCAAGTTGGGCAGTACATGTTGATTATACCTAGCTTGAAACACAACCCTTCAAAAACTGCTCTAGGTAGAGCCTTAGTAAACACATCAGCTGTCTGAGAATTGGTAGGTGTGTAACTTATCTTAACAGACCCTGCTTCTATTTTTTCTTTGATAAAATGCCGGTCTATCTCCACATGTTTTGTTCTGTCGTGGTGAACTGGATTCTTTGCGATGCTAATTGTTGCTTGATTATCACACAACAGTTCCATTGGCTTGACCATAGGAACTTTAAGTTCATTTAGTAGTCTTTACAACCAAATTCCCTCACAAATTCCATGAGCCATTGCTCGAAATTCCGCTTCAGCACTGCTACGAGAGACCACAGGCTGTTTCTTGCTCCGCCAAGTGACCAAATTACCCCAAACATAGGAACAATACCTTAATGTAGACCTCCTGTCTACCACTGAACCAGCGCAATCTGCATCTGTGAAGATTCTAACACCTCTATCCTTACTTTTCTTGAAACATATACCTTGTCCTGGTGTCATCTTCAAATACCTTAGAATTCTCAGTACTGCTCCCATATGTTCTTCATTCGGACTGTTCATGAATTGACTAACGGTGCTCACCGGGAATGCAATATCCGCTCTGGTGTGGGACAAATAGATCAGTTTTCCCACCAATTGTTGATACCTTTCTCTGTTTACAGGTGGACTTTCTTCTATGAGACCCAACTTCGTAGTAAAGTCCATGGGTGTATCAGCCGGCTTACATTCTGTCATCCTAGTTTCTTTGAGAAGATCCAGGATATATTTCCTCTAATTTATGCAAATCCCCGCTTTTGATCTTGCAACTTCCATTCCTAAGAAGTATTTCATACTTCCTAGATCCTTAATTTCAAATTCCTTGGCTAGAAAAGACTTCAGCTTCTGAATTTCCTCCTCACTGTTACCAGTCATAATCATATCATCCACATACACAATGAGTATAGTAATAACACCTGCAGTATGATGCACAAACAAGGTATGGTCAGCTTGACATCGAGTATAACCAAACCATTTTACGGCTTTCGTGAACCTTTCAAACCATGCTCTGGGAGACTATTTCAACCCATATAAAGACTTTTTTAACTTACAGACTTTGTCCACAAATGCATTTTCTAAACCTGGAGGACCTTCCATATAAACTTCCTCTGCTAATTCTCCATTCAGGAAAGCATTCTTCACATCCATTTGGTGAAGTTTCCAGTTGAGATTAACTGCGAGGGAAAGAAGAACTCTGATTGTATTCAGTTTAGCAACCGGAGCAAAGATATCCTCGTAATCGATCCCATAGGTTTGTGTAAAACCCTTAGCCACCAGTCTGGCCTTGTAGCGTTCTACACTGCCATCCGCTTTATGCTTCACTGTGAAAACCCATTTGCACCCTACAGCCTTCTTACCTTTTGGCAATTCTGTGATATCCCAGGTTTTATTCTCTGAAGTGCTTCTAACTCCTCCATAACTGCATTTTTCCATTATGGAATTGACATAGCCTCTTGAATATTAACTGGAACAGACACTTGAGAAATATTGTGAGTAAAAGTTTTGTGACTAGATGAAAGGCCCTCATAAGATATATACTTACTCAAGTGGTAAAAAGGTCTCTCTCTACACTTTCTTATCGGTTTCCTTAGGGCGAGATAGGTATTTCAGTATCTGAAGGAACTTCCTCACTGGTCTGGTTAGTATCTTGGCTGGTGCTAGGATCACTCAGGGATTCAGTATTGGGATCAGGTATGTGGACCAATTCCGGTTGAGACTCCTGGTCTTGCTGAGATACAATCTTGTCCGGTCCATCTTTATTTTCCTTCGACTTCCTCAAGTATACAATAGGTTCTGCTTGGAACTTACTTGTCATGTCTGGATGAACAGGAGACACATTTGACTCACAATGAGGAATTTTAGGCACATTAGGAAGGTGAGACTCACTGTTAGGTCCGGATGAACTTTCATGGAAAACATAACTATGACTATGATCCAAAAACTGAAATTCATTCTCACTCCCTCCCTGAATTTGAGTTTGTGGAAAGAAAGGTTGATCTTCAACAAAGGTAACATCTAGAGATATGAATTTTTCTAGTATCTGGGTTATAGCATCTATATCCTTTTTGAGTAGGAGAATAACCCAAAAATAAATACTGTACAACCAAAGACTCGGAGAGGAATGGTGGAGATAAGTTTGGTATGAGGATAAGTTTCAAGTAGGGTTTGACATGGAGTTTTGAAGTGTAATACTCTTAGGGTTGTCTATTAATAAGATGTACAGCTGTGAGGACGGCTTCACCCTAAAAACAACTTGGCACCCGCATACAAAACAACAGGGATCTAGTAACCTCTAACATGTGACGGTTTTTTCTCTCAGAGATCCCATTTTGTTGAGGTGTGTCAACACATGAGGTCTGGTGGACAATCCCCTCACTACAAAGATACTCTCGCAACCCTTGGTTTACAAACTCTCTCCCATTATTTGATCTGAACACTTGAATACTTGTTTGAAACTGATTTTTGATCAATGAATGAAATTTTTTGAAAATATTGGTGACCTTGGACTTTTCTTTCATGAGAAAGACCCATGTGACTCTGGTATGATCATCAATGAATGAGACAAACCATTTTGCACCCGTGATATTAGGGACTCTGAAAGGGCCCTAAACATCACTGTGAATTAAAGCAAATGGTTTGGAGGCTTTATAGCTATTAGGATAGAACACAGAACGAGTATGCTTTGACAACTCACAAAAATCACAATAAAAATCTTTTGAACTTCTATTACTGAATAAGTCAGGAAACAATTTCTCTAGATACAAGAAACTAGGATGTCCTAACCTATAATGCCAAAGCATAATAGCACTCTCTTTATTTGACTTAGACATGGACTTAGACATTGACTCGAGAAAAAAATCTTGGATTCAGCAGAATGACCTTGTGTACCCTTAGAAGCTTCGGCCTTGATGACATAGAGACCAGATTGTATCTCAGCAGTTCCAATCGTCTTCCCCGAAATCATGTCCTGAAATACACAATAAGTGAGGAAAAATTTAGTCACACATTTTTCATCATCAGTGAGTTTGGATATAGATAGGAGGTTACAATCTAAATTTGGAACATATAACACAGACTACAGGATTAGAGTTTTTGAAATAATGACAGAACCACACCCTGTGACTTTGGACAGAGAACCGTCTGCAATTTTAACATTATAGTTACCTTGACATGGCTCAAAAGTACTAAACACCCTAGCATCACTTGTCATGTGATTAGTTGCACCTGAATCCACAATCCAAGTACCTGGGACCTTCCTTTTCACATTCAAAGCAGTAGAGTAGGTACCTTTAGTAGCAACTGACCCGGCACCAACCATTGGGGCATTTAAACCTGAAACCATTTTTTGCAGCTGATTCAATTGCTCTTGAATGTGTACAACTGAATCTGTTCCAACACCTTCATTCTCACTGGCCATGTAACCTTTTGCATCTCTGTCCCTACTATTTTTAGATTTCACATCAGTAGGTTTTCCGTGAAGCTTCCAACATCTGTCCTTAAAATGACCTGGCCGTTTGCAATGCTCACACCATGGTCGCTTCCTAGGCTGGTTGCACTTCCCTCCATGGATGGCCAAGGCACTACCATCTGGTTGTGTACTGATATTGTCAAAGCCGAGCATTACCTTCCTTCTGCTCTCTTCGCGCACCACCTCAGAAACAGTCTCTCGAAGAGTAGGTAATGGTTTGATTGCCATTATTCATCCTCTCACATCATCAAGAGTACGATTCAGCCCTAGCAGGAACTTGAAAATTCGCTTTTTCTCAATGCTTTTCCTGTGTGTGGCCTCATCTCTTGGATTGGTGAAAACTTCTTTCTCAAATATATCTACCTGCTGCCATAATCTAGAGAGCTTCGTGTAGTATTGAGTGACCGAATCATCACTTTGACGCAGATCATGTAGGATTCCTTCAACTGCAAACAACTCAGCCGTGTTATCATGAGTAGAAAAGGTCTCCTGTACTGCATCCCATATCTCTTTTGCTGTTTCATACAACAAAAAGTTTTCATTGATGTCGGCATTCATTGAATTCAGCAACCATGACATTACCAAGTTATTCTCAGTCTTCCACTGGCGATATCTTTTGTTCGTCTTGGCAGGTTTTTGTATTTCTCCAATCAGGTACTCATCTTTTCCTTTGCCGCTAATGGAGATGAGGATTGATTTGGACCATTGAAGGTAATTTTTACCAATCAATTTGTGACCGGATATGAGGAATTGAGAAGATGTGTGGTCAACTCCTCCCCTTCCATTGTTGTTTGAGTTGACTGGGTCTGAACCAGAGGCGACTTCTGAAGATGATGCGTCAGACATGCCTAATGTTTGCGGATGAAGAGGATTCAGGGCTGCTGGAAAGGGCAAAAAAAAATTTTCTTTCCTTTTTTTTTTTTTTTCTGGGGCAGTTACTGCAATTTAAACAAATCAAGGGCAGAAGCTACAATTTAAACAAGTCTGGGGCAGTTACTGCAATTTAAACAAATCAGGGGCAGAAATTGCAATTTAAATCACTGAGGGATTATACTATAATTTTACAAGCTAGGAACCATTGCCAACTCCAAGAAGGTCACGACAGAGAGCGGTGGCCGGAAAGGACAGATCGGTGAAGCTCGTCGGCCGACGAGTGCAACGGTGCCGGCGATGAGAAAGGAATCGCTGGCGATGGGCGGGATGGCCAGGAAAAGAGGAGACGAGGCGGTAGCGGAGGTGATGGAGTGTGGGGCTCCGGTGGTTGTCCAATAACGGCGGTTCCGGTGGCGTTGGAACCGGAAGAAGATGAGGATTCAAATGACAGTGGCGGTGGCAACGGCGGTAGATTGAAAAAAAAGAGGGCGGAGTGACGCGACAGCGGCGGTGATGGCACGTGAGGGTCCGGCCAACGTCCGATAACGGCGTTTTCACTAGTGTCGGACTCGGTAGGATAAGGTGGTTCAGGCAGCAATGACAGTGACCGGAGAAGGAGAGGTTATGGTGGCTGAGGAGGCAGAAGAATACTCTGCTTCAGATGTTGGTTCGAATCTGTTTTCGGATGACGAGGAACGTGCAAGGGAAGAAGAATAAGCTAATGTGGCTGCCGAAATGAGCAGCGGAAATTACTGGAAAAAAAAAACTGCCGGAAAAAGCAGTGAGCGGCAGGAATAAGCAGCTGCTGGAAAAAATCTCAAATTGAGGGCAGCTCTGATACCATGAAGATTTTGAAATTTCTATATCAGTATATTTTACAATAGACACTAACTAGGAATATATACACAAAAGAGAAGAACACAATCCCTTAGAAGTAGGGATCGGATTCTGACAAGAGCTGACTATTAGCTAACAACCATTGACAATCTAACTAAACCAGCTAACAACTATTGACTAAATTACACAATATTCAACACACTATATACTGAAAAATAATCTGCGTATACTGATAATTGAAAAGAATTAAACCAAGTTAGATCAATGTGGTAGGGAAAACTGCATTCTTTAAAAGTTCTGTAACTTTAAAGAAGGAAAAAATGGAGAAAAACAACCAGAATATTTGAAGACACAATTTGCAATAAAAAATTTACTTAACTTCAGAAAAATTAATTTTTTTTACATTTTTATATAGGATGACAAAATAAGATGTTTAAACAAACATGAGATAATAATTTCACCAAAGACTAGCCTTACTAAAACAAGGAGACATAATCAGTAGCACAGATTGTTAGCAGCCAGTAAATGTAATCTGAACTTTTGAACGAAAAAGAAAACTGCTTAATGTACTTGAAAGTAACCTTTATTAAATTAAGAACAATTATTGGATTTCCATATCTCTGTTCCAGGTCCTCAAAATGCAATTTCGTTGACTGATATGTAGGATCATACCTCTGCACTGAATTCAAAAAGAAAAGCATCAAAAGATCTGTTTACATTAAGCTAGACATCCAGTAGGATTATGCTCTTCAACGCAATACTCAAATAACACACTAAACAAACTGAATCAATTTCATACAGATAATATCAGGCTTTGGACTAAATCTTGAAGCTTCCTGGGACCAGAAAAGGGGAATAGAACCACGCATCTGCACAACTGAACTCATTTTCCCCTTGCATGACCCAGCTTCTTCATCTAGGACAATTTGCTCTGTTTCTACATCATTAGCAACCCTTCCACGATCATTTACTCCTCTTTTTAAGTAACTGCAGGCCATAAAATCAGTTCAATTATAAAATTATAAAACATGCAATCATACAACATTTCAAAAATTGCCACAAAATTCACCAGACGATATAATAAGCCATTCCTACCACAACCCTTACATCACAAGAAGAAATAACTATCTACAACATAAGACTTCAAACCTACAACCAACCAACACACCAAATAATTAAACTGCTGCAACCAATATCAGAGATACATAATATGATATAAGCAAAGCAACAGACGATTGAAAAAAAAAGAAAAAAAAAAAGAAAACAGAAAAATAAGAACATGATAACAATGGATATGAAATTAGCAATCCTAGCATCAAATTTCACTTTCCATACCATGGAATAGAACCCATTAAGTAAAATTTAACCAAATAAGTAAATGCTGCAACACAGAAAATTAAGTAAACCAAAAAAGTTAGACCTGTGGACATGTAAATGGAAACACGTGTGAAAAGAAACAATGGGAACTGGGTAATGGAACACGCACTCACACAAAGACAATATTTTCTTATTCCAAATAGACTTCATTTTCTTATTCCAAATTGATTAGGCTTGGAATTATCCATATTTGCTTTGATTTAGGTTATTCTTATTTAACTAGGTTTATGTTATCAATGGCCACTATATATAGGCCTTATGCTATTGCTTTGATAAACATTTGATGAATAATGAGTCAATATCAGATAACCCTAATCTAATCACTCTTTGTTTTGAGATTCTTCCTCTATTATTACCATCTTATGAGATTATTTAGCATGTAATTAGGCCTTGCCTAGGTCTTAGGACACTTGGCCAACCTGACCTCCAACAAAAAATAAATAAATAAATAAATAAAGGAAAGGAAAACAATGGAAACAATCAAGTCTATGTCATGCATACTTATTTGTTGCGGGAGTATTTACAATAACTACAGAGTTAATTCCTAAAACTTTCACTGGCAGTCAGCTAAAACAATAAGGCAATTTGATATATCAAGACAGTAAAGGCCACAAACAAATATGCGCCCACCTTATAGATGGATGATCAATTCCATACAATGAAATATTAGTAATCACTAATACAATCATGCATCAAAAGAAAAGTTGAAAGCTACTTTCAAAGCCAGTTATATAACCTAAGTCATCCAAGAACTAAATTACTACTACAAGTTCACGTCATGTGATACTTCATAGTTGATTTGGAAATTCTAAACCAATTCAAAGACATTAGTATACGACTAGAAGACTATTTAAACGCGGGCCACTTTTTGAAAGCCATTTAGATTTTCTTATATATATATATAAATTAAACCAGAAAATACCGTGTTCCAGCAAAGTGCCGAGAGCGTCTAGAAATCAGGGTAACACCGAAGTCCCTCCCAAAGATTGATAGCCTAGTCTGCAACATCAATATATACCGTATTGCATTATAAACTCATTACTAAATAGCATAAAAGGGCATATAAGCAGGAATACTGTATGAATAGGATATAACAAAACAAAAGTCATATAGCATGTCAAAGAAATTGCTATTGCTATAATTAAATGAAATAAAGAAAAAAAGGGAATACAGAAAACTGTGCATAGCAGTAATTTGTCAAAATCCATAATATTAGATAAAGATTAATTACAGCACAGGAAAAATCACCACTAGACAGAACCACAAACCTGCTTAAAATGCCCATGAACTAATGCTACTGTCCAAATAGTGTTATTGCATCTTGATCGAATGGCTTGTGTTAGATATGCATTCCATACGAATATGTTATCATATGGCATCTGTTCCTCTCCCATAGATAACACATTCTTTTGCAAACTTTGCATTATAGGATATGTATAACTGTAGAAGAAATCTTTGGTCAAATCTACACTGGATAACAGTTTCTTGTACCTGCAGGTTGACAAATACAAACATTAAAACACCATTACATGCCATGTAACTATAACTGGTAAACACACTAGGAGGCAGGAACAAGGGATTAATCAATAAAATCTACAAGAAAAGGAAGTGTAAAGCTTATTCAGCAAACTATAAGTTAAATAATACCTTTCCGAAGCACACATCAAATTCTGAGATAACAAACAAACAGTAGCAAATCATAAAAGCTACAAATATAGATGGGATTAATCATTTTAGTATTTTACAAAAAGGCGGCCACAGAAAAATCAAAAAGGAAGAAAGTTCCCTCCATTTTACATCAGCACCAGTCAAAATTACAGAGAACAAAGATGAGAAGTTCATTTACACATGAACTTAATCAAAATGAATCAAGATTCACTAAGGGTAAGCTTAGCCAATCAAATGACCATAAAACTAGAACAATGTCAAATTCAACCCACCAATCTACAACCCAAACTACTTACCACTACATTGCTACAAACCTGGAAACGATATTTTCCCAACTATTTAAAATTTTAAAAAAAGGACTTATACCAACAAAATCATATAAAAAATCCCCAATTAACACCAAACATTCATAGGCCATAAAAGGGAAGAAAATACCTTAGTTCAGTTTTCGAATGAGCTACATCAGATTGTATAGTGACATGTGGAACCGCAATCAACTGGCTCTCATCTATACTATATATTGCATGACCACATATACATCCAATTTGCCGACGCTTCGTGATCAGAATCAAATAATATGACTCCAAAAACTTAATGCAACCTAAAACAGAACAAAGAAACACATAACACAATTCAATGAACCCCGTATTTGAATACTTGAAAACACACGAAAACGAGCATAAAAAATACGGACTTGCACTAACCTGCAATCCCAAAAACCTTGGCCACAAAAGTCAGCCCCCCTGTAGCACGATTGCCTTCCGCAATCCGTTGAAGCAAGCTCTTGATTTCCTGTGGCGAATAGACAACTGGGTCCTCGCTGATGTTAAGATCAGACGGCTCTGATCGGTCGATCTTCAAAACCCGGAAGAATCTCTTGTTCCTGTCACTCCCAATCAGATAGAATCTCTACACGAACAAAACGAACCCCAACTCATATCACTTATAAAATCATTAATTTATCATAACAAACAAAGATAAACAAAATGAAACTTGCAATTATGAGAAAATGGAAACTTAAAAAAACTGAATCAAAACATATGTCTTCTAAATTTTTAACACAGACAAATACCCAATCAAAACCAAGACCAAAGAAAACCCAATTCACGATTCCAATGGAAAACCCCTTTCTCAAATTTTCCCCACAGCCAAACGGCGATTTTTTTATTATTATTTATTTTTCTCACCGCTCGGGTCTCGTAGAGCTTGAACTTCTCGAGAGAGTAGGAGTTAGCATCGATGTCGAAGTCGTTGGACGGGTGGATTTTCGCCGATGACGACGAGAACGCCGTCGCCGGCAGACGGGGTTTGGCCATCGGATTTCTGATTTTGGTTTCGAGTTTGGTGGTGGTGTTGTCGTGGAGAGAGAATTGATAATTTGATTTTTTTCATATATAGGCTTCGAGTCAAAATGGCAAGTTTTTGAAAATACCCTTATAGTTTGGTCAAAGTACAAAAAGTATAGATATGTTGACTGCCAGGTTAACAGATAGGTCCTCAGTGGACACTTAATAACCATTGAAATTTATTAGTTACAAAAAAACAAAACCAAAATGGAATTGATTCTAATAACAATCACAACACTAACAATAATAAATTAAAAACTCAAAATTTAAATAAATAAATAAATTGTGACTTTAACTGTAATTATATATATATATATATATATATATTATATTACATCAATATTTAAATAATTGACAAATTGTGACTGCTTAATTTCTTATTCCAATTTAAGGTTGATTCTTGATATTAATGTTCTTAATTTTTTTTTTCTTTTCTTTGGTAAAAGGGAGGGTACCACCAATAATGGCGTGGCCAACAGCAGCCATGCTATCAGCAAGAAAATTACATTCCCTATAAACATGAGCCATCTCACAATTCCAATTCAAATTCATCAGCTTTCTGCACTCTTGGATGAGAGACCAAAAAGGGTGGTTGTCATTGTAGCCTCTTTGAATAAGTTGAACAGCCTCCAAACAATCTGAATCAAACTGAATACTTCTCCAGCCACTCTCCCAAGCCAGTTTTAGCCCTTCAAAAACAGCCCAAATCTCTGCCTCCAAGTTACTGCCTTTGCCTCTGCTCATGGCAAAACCCTTGAAACATTGCCCTTCACTGTTTCTAACTACTCCACCCGCAGCTATATTCCTAGAATTAAAGGTTTTTACTGCCATCAATATTGATTTTAACCCAGCCAGCTCTAGGTGGATTCCAAGACAGATAGCAGAACTGTGCATGTTTCATATTATTGTCAAAAAGATTGGCTTGGGTCCAATCTTTGACAGCTTAAGTAATAATCCCTTGCTCCACAATTGAAGCTTTAACTTTATCATCAAAAACAACCTTACACCGCCACTTCCATATAAACCACAAGGAAAAGGTGAAGAACACATAATTAGGAATTTTGTCCTTCCTTTCCCTTTTGTCCTTCAAATTGCAGGCCAATCAGTCCTCTAAGTTTTGCTCAAAAGCCCTAGAGTTGGTGATACCTCTCAACCAGCCTTCCCAAACACCCCTAGAATATCTGCACTTCGTGAAAAGGTGATCTAAATCCTCCTTGCCACAACCACATTTGGGACAGTTCTCATCATCCCCCAAATTTCTGCTAGTTCTGTGCACATTGGTAAGGAGTTTGCCATGGAGGACAGTCCAAAGGAATATGATGATTTTGGAAGGCAGTTTAAGGTCCCATATGAACCTCTAGTTCTAGTTAGATTGGGAAAATTGGCTTTGGTAAGCAGACTGCACAGTGAGCTCCCCATTCTTGGTCTTGCCCCAAACCCGTTTGTCTTGAACACTACCTGAATTGCCCACAAAAATGCTAAGGATTATACTCTCTACATGCTGTGGAACCACAACAGCTAGCTTATCCCTAATCTAGTCCCCATTGTCAATAAAGTCTCCAACTTTTTCCTCTAAATCTAAGCCAAAAACATTAGCAGAAGCATAAAGGAGAAGAGCTCCCAAATCAGGGACCCACTCATCCTTCCAAAAGGACACCAGGCTGTCGCTACCCAACCTCCATATTAGCCCTTTTTCCAATAGCAAGATGCCAAATTTGACAGCCCTCCAAACATTGGAACAGTTGCCTCTATTTAAATATTGTTAGCTTTTCCTTTATTCATAGAACAGAACGGCTAATAAGGTAGCTGATGTTCTTGCTAAGGCTGCTCTTTCTCTTGTTTCTGAGTTATTTTGGATTGAGTTTTATCCTTTTTCTGGGGAGGTTTTGGTCCAAGAGGATTTTACTGGAGAATTGTAGTTTGGTTTTCCTTAATATATTATCCTTTTCTCAAAAAAAAAAAAAATGATTGATAAATTATCTTAAATTTAAAAATAATATACTATTTAAAATTTTGGATATGAATAAATGTTATTATAATAACTTATTTGAAATTTTTGGATATGATCATACAAATAATGTGATCTTTTATTTAAATTTGCATAGAATATATAAATCTAGATAATATTTTTATGGAACCGAGTTGTTTTTATAGCTTTCGATCATACCGTAATTTTTCTCCCATTTAATCATGATCAACTATATAATATACTAAAATGGAATACAAAACATGCAAAATGAAGTATACTACTTACAAAATGTTGCATATCGACTACTAATAAAGTGGTTGAGCACTTCCCCTTTTATTTTGGGGATAGACTTTACCCATTAAATCACAAAGTGTGGAGAGACCCCTCCACTACAGTGGGAGTTACCATTTCAAGTCGAGTTTGTAGCGTTTGATCTTACCAGATCCCGACTTAATTGGTGTCAGATTTAAAAAAAAAAAAAAAAACTTATAAAATGCTAAAACATATTTGCAACATCAAATTCTAAAATTGTGAGTTTTTGGTTAATATTATTTTCTTTCTTTAATATTTTTATAAAATCATAATAAACCATTGAAATTTAATAGTTGAAAAAGAAAAAAAAGTTTCAAAATAAAAATTGGAATATAACAATAATATCAATAAAAAGATAAAAGTGGCTTTTAGTGAAATTAATTCTATCTTCTATTACATCAAGTATTGAATGATTTGATAAGTTATTTGAAATTTTGGATTTAAATGATATTAGGGTGATTAGAATATATAAATCTAAATAACACATTTAGGGAATCAAGAGTTGTTTATGTAACATGGAGCACAAAGTTTGTAAAATGGAAAACAAATCCAAGACATTATCATATTGAATGATTACCTTTCAACCGAACCGCATTAGACGGTTGTAAAATGAATCACATTAAATTTGATTAGTATATATAAATCTAAATAATACGTTTGTAGAATCAAGAGTTGTTTATGTAACATGGAACACAAAGCTTGCAAGATGGAAAACTTCTTTTTTTTTTTTTTGTGTGGCGATTCGAACCCAATAATGAGACTTACAAAATTCTAAAATTTTGTATATACTTTTTGGTTAATGTCATATTCCTTCACTACCAAAATCACAAGTAAACAAATGATGAGTCTATTTTTTTTTTTTTTTTTTTTTTTGAAAGGCAATAAAAGCCTGAAGAAATTTATTTAATAAGATCCTTAAAAACAAGGACTTCAACAATGGGAAAAAAATGATAACCCAGATTTTGTCATCAGCTAAAAAAATAGCAAACTTAGCAAGACTATTATAGGCAACACAATTACATCAGACACAGTACAACTCACTGTTGCAGGAGGGGAATGATGGTGAATGTAATGAACATCAAGAAGAGTCACTCTCGAAAAACCAACATGGAAAACAGAGGCTAAAACCACAATATAGCACCGATAATCACGAATAACCCCACCCATGCCGTCACGTGTGTGTGGAGATTTATCCTTAATATTGTAATAATAGATATTCAGGTCGCATGTATATAACGCAGCAAGTTGTAATATGTAAGTTCCAACGTAACCCTTTATGTTCTGTTTTAGATTTTTTTTTTAATTTTAAAAAATATATATAAATCTAAGTTGTAATAACTAACCCAAAACTAAATCCCGCCAAATGTGGACAAAGTAACATTTGTTTTTTTTTTTTTTTTTTAATCAATCCTTCTCATTCTCATCTCCTTACAACACTCTTGAAGAATTCGAGTTTCCAATCTCCATTTTGTGGAAATAATTCTTCACATCCAGGTATTGCCCTTTTTATTTTCTTAGACTTTCGAGTTCATCAATCATCATATCTTTTTTATTTATAATTTTTTGTGATTTACTTTTCGTGATTGTCATGGAAATGAGTTTGGAGGAATTCTGGTTTGAGTTTCTAAGTTAACAATTGAGTTTGTTTGATATATAGATTGAAATGCTATACTATTTTATATAGAAATTCTCGTGTGTCTCGACTAAGTTAACTATTGTGTAGACAAATAGTCATACAATCTCGACAAATGACACATGATCTAAACGATGGGTTCTGCAATCTATGAATCGTACATTTTTCGTTTAATTATATCATGCGGTATATTATACAGGATCCGAGAATTAGAATCAAGGATGGATTCTAATAAGAGAAGATCTGATAAATTATACCGTTATTTTTATAAAGAATTCACTAAAAGACAAAAGTCTATACAAATTACAATCCGCAACAAGCAGATCGAACAAGTCTCTGCTACGTATTTCTAAGTTGCTAATTTATATGGATCTTCTGATTTTTTACATTTTCGCTTTCAGGTTGTGTGCAGTCGCAATGGATTCTTCGTTGAGAAGTCAGGGAGGCATTCAGTTGCTGCTAAGTGCAGAACAAGAAGCTCAACAGCTGATCACCGATGCTAGAAACTGTAAGAATCTGATCTCCATATTTATTTCCGACAATTCTAATTTACACAATGGTAATTACCAGGTACGGACATAATCCATATATAGAGTTTTTATCTTTTAACAAATTCTTCGGACCTAGAATTGATTTAACGGACAAAAACCTCGACAACAATTCCACGTTTCTTTTTTCAGTGAAGATGGCGAGATTGAAGCAAGCGAAAGACGAAGCTGAGAAGGAAGCAGCACGTTATCGGTACCATTTAGAAGCTGAGCACCAGAAGAAAATAACTGAGGTATTATCATTAGTGAACGTTTAAACCACTCTTTTTAAGTCTTAACAGCTAAATTATATGATCAAATGTTTATAGTTTGACCTTCTTCTCTATTTCGGTTTTTTAATCACCATCGTCCTAGACAAGCGGAAACTCAGATTCAACTGTGAAACGGCTGGAAGAGGAAACGGAAGCGAAGATCCAAAACATGAAGGAAACAGCCTCAAGAGTGTCGACGGAAGTTGTTAACATGCTCATCAAGAATGTTACTACAGTGAAGGTTTGATTGATGCAGAGATTATTAGTAGTAGTATAAGCAAAAATGCTTCATTTTTTGAGGTCTCTAAAATTTTGTAATGATTTAGATTATATATTTTTTGGATTTCCAATTTTATTTTTTTTTAATTTGTAAAATTTTATTAACCTTCTTTGAGGTATGTTTCAATAATGTGTTATCAATTATTTTGTTTTCTCACCAACGGCCTCTTCCTATTGATAACCATTAGAGAGATTTGGTGGCTTTTAATAAAAACCAAAGAAGCTTTTTCTGAGTAGAGATGCTAACTATAAAAAAACACATGCTTTTTCTTCTTCTTCTTTTTTTCTTTTTCCAACTTTTTCGAAATAATTTTTCACTAAATTTTTCACTAATCAAGTCACGAGTACGAATACTTCATTTGTCGAAAGAGACACCACCAAGTGATAAGATAATTTTTCTCAAGGTTCTCTCAAGCATATACAACAATTTACAAAATCACTAGAATCTGCGCAGCAGATCACCAGAAGATTACAAAATCAAGAGCAAGATTCGATTTTGTGAACCTTACCTCTAAGTAGAGTAACAACACAATTGAACTCGGATGTAGAGAAAGGGAAGATCATAACCTGGATGCCCTTTGACGTTATAGCTCCCATTCTCAAGTCGAACTGAGATCTTCTGGTCTTGAAGGAACGATTTCGGTTAGCATCTCTCAAAAATCTTGTATAGCTTCTCCAATGAAGCTACCTAGAAAAGGAAAGGATCATAATCAATCTTGCAGCTACAAGAAAAGCCGAACACTTATTCACCCCATACTCCTCCAAGTAACACCCGAAAATGAATAGTAAAATAATAAATCTAATAATATAAAGGTGAAGAGGAAAATTGATCGTCTCACATACACACACGCTCATTATTGACATCCTAATCCACGACAAATGAAGATGGAGATTTTAAGTCATCTGATTACTCTACACCGTGAGTGCTCCAACCCAAGATACCATACATACCATGCCGGAGTTTAATTAAATTTAAAGAATAAAAATGCTCCATAAAAAAATTTAGAAACCACTTATAGGACTTGGCAGCAAAACATCAGAATCATACTAGTGGGAATCACCTGAACTAATGTTCCATTTGCAGCCATTGAAGTTGGTGGTTTCAGAAAGAGTCTCATGGATGGAAATAAGACATGCTGGATTGACCATTCACGCTGAGCCCAAGCATTCTCTGCTTCTGAGAGAAGTTCGTGCTCAATTGCATCTTCCATTTCGACATCATCCCCTGTGACTACCAAATAGTATTATGGTTGGGAATCCAGAAATCCATGGTGACTAGAAAGTTACTTACAAGTTTTGACAGTATTGTCCAATGATATTGACAAGGACTGTCATTTGACGCAAATTGAAACACACTACATCACGCCTCAACAAAAATGCACATAGTAACTAGCAATTAAAAAGCCATACCTACGTCATTTGAGGATTTTTCTCTATCTTCAGGATTCACTAAAGGTTTTCTCTTTTTGTAATACTGCAAACCTTCACCTGATGGGTTGGGCAGCAGAGGAGGATGCATGGCATAAAAGTTCCCGATGACAGCTGCAATTGCTTGAAAGCAATTTTTTTCCTCTTCCCAGTCAACCTATAATAATGAGCAGAAATCATATATTGCACAGAACGAAAACTGTATTTGAAAAATAAAGAAGAATAAAATTGATATAGATACACTTTTATGTTTTCCACATACTTCTTCCATACAAGTTTTGTTTCTTATAAATAAAAAGATATGGGATTTTAACTTCCAGTTGTCAGATTAATAAAAGTAAACTAAGCAAAATAAAAAAGCGTTTCAAGCTATGATTTGTTGGAAAAACTTCTGAAATTGAGCAGTTGCCATGTTAACAGCAAAACAAGCAACAGGCAAGAATTGCTTTCAATGAGTACAATTTCAAACATCTCAAGGGCCACTAGGAGGCTCCATATCCTGAACTACTGTAAGCAAGTTTTTGCAGTATTTAGTTATAAATTGAAGTGGAAATTGACAACTCTAGGTGGAGGTATATCTCGAGACACTTGGTTCTCAGTTCAGGTCCTCAGCATCATATAACTATTAAGGTCTCCTCATAGGTTTCTACTCTCTCTCTCCTACTTCTTTTGTGTCTGTCATCTCATATGTCAATAGCACTTCCATGGCATCAACAGACATTGGATTTACTATCATTACCAATAAGTTTCTTCCTAATGGTTTTTTTATTCCTCAGCTTCCCTTGGTTTGGTTTTCATCAATTAATTTTTTTAACTCTGGTAATTTTTTCTTTTATTATTATTTTTTTTTATAGGAGACTCTGGTGATGTTATTCATTTCTCCCACACATGGATACAAGTGCTTCACTAACACGTGTTTAAATTTTTTTCATCATTCTGAATTTGAGTTGAAGAATCCTAAAGTTTGTGGTCAATGTAGAACACCCATTTGTTCATCACCACATGCTCCAACTTTAGTTCATCTGGATTCCAGAGGCATTGCTTAGTTCTAATAGCTTTCCAAATCCTATAAAATTTCTAGTATAAACAATTGTAGTACATATCAATCAGTCAAGCAAACAAAAACAAAAACCTAAAGTTAGAATGTTTGTGTGTGCACAGAATTTTCTTGAGGTAACTTGATTCTTTTGTGTAAAATTTAAGTGATATCACACTAAGAAGATTAAGGATTGCCACTCCGACCGAATAGTTGAAAATACTGAAATAAATAAATATAAAAAATAAAACTTTGGCACCTACGTCGTTGCCCAAACAAAGTACAAATTCAGGAAGGCGATCCATGTCAGGAGTGTACTGATCTAGTATGACAGGAAGCCTAGATAAATTCCCATGTGTGTCAATTTTGATGCCGAAATACTCCTCTAGCAATTCAGATTTTTGCTTGAGCAGTTCTGTATTCATCTATACAGGAACCAAACAAAGATATTAGTCAATTTTCTACTACAACTGCACATTTTTAAAGCTATTCTCTTCCAACAACAAGCTTTTTATATGTAGCCTGCAATTAGTAATGGAAGTTATCAGGGTCACAGATAAGAATTAAAAAAAAAACATTGTGCTTAATTAACAGCCTAAAGTTCTGGCATATAATTTGATTTTTTATTTTTTTCTATTTCTGATTCTGTTTCATTTCTACATCACAATGAATTCCCAAATTAAAAAGCCTAGTGTTCAAGAAAGAACAATTAATAAATTTTCATTTTCGAACAACTTCCACAGCTGCTCTTTTTAGAAGTAAAGATGATAGTAAATGAAATATTTTTGGAAAAAAAAAGGTGAGGCAAAGTGAAAAACATGAGTGCTGTGACTTTCTGATAACAGAAATGCCTTCTGCGATGAGCACAGAGATAATAAACTCTTCAGGGACCAAATAAAAATTATATGGTTGATTGTATAGTTTCACTGAAGTGAAATATTGACCTATATAATCATATAGTGGCTATTGCCTTGCATATCAGTAGAATTCTCAGGTTTCTCCGAAGGTCCTGATTTGGTGCAGTCTATAAAGAAGTTCCAATGCTTGACTGTGTTCCATTTAAGATTCAACAAATTTTTATTCCTATTTCAAGCGTGAATGCCAACTATGATTTACTGATCCAATACAAAAAAATAGTGGACACTAACATGATGCAATCAATCTAAAGAAAGAATGTTACTTCTGCAATCTTTTCTTTTAGGTCATCATTTTCACAGCTTTCTGGATCCATGTCCTCCTCTTTGAGGGCCAAGATAATCAAATCTGACAAGGGTGCTGGGTCACTTAGCTGTATAGCATTAAAATGGGCAAACCGGCGCAGGGCTTGCTGATACATGACTTCTTTGCTGTAGAAGCACAGGGATTAAAGAATTCAAACAAGTCATAAACTAGTCATGCAACTTAGATAAGAAAGACCAGCCAGACGTGCTTCAAAAACCAGCTTGACAATGTCGCAATACAAAAAGCAAAAAAATTAAATTAAAAATTGAAATAGAAAGGTGAATCACTATGCTCCAGCACTAACTGTTTGCTGGCCAGTTTTGCTATGAAGAACTTCATGATAACAAAAGCCATTTGCATGAGCAATGATTTGAAGAGGACGGAAAACATATAGACAAATAAATTTAGATAACTCATGTGAGAGCATATCTAAGCAACAAACAAAAAAAAAATGTAGAAAAAAAGAAAAAAAAGGGTAGTTGAATGTAGATAGATAGTTAGAGAGAGATACTATTAATAGCTAACAAATCAAAGAAAATCGATCTCAACAACCATTCAAAAATAAAAGCAATACTAAACTGTCGTTAACCTTCATTACTTTTAAAATGAATATACAAAAGATAAATGAACAATGAAGTCTAGATCTTGCCAAGAATTCTATCATAATTCATCAGTTCTAATAGGCACACAATCTGAATTAAATGGTATTACTAAAAAAAAAAAAAGAGCAAGAGTATTACCTCAGGTTCACTGTATTTGCCAGATACAGATGAGTATTATGCTGGAGCAAAGCAAAAACATCATCTGCCATTCCAATATATGTGCAATTTCGTAATATGTCCAGTAGACCTACATAAGCATACATAAAAATCATATAACAGATTACATAACTTTAAGAAAGAGTTCTACTGTCAACAGAAAAACAAGATTGACCAGAAAGTTACCAGAATGACAGTCGCCATCTATTCCATTAATAAGTTCTTGAATACTAGTAAGATCAGCAGTTTCATTTGGGTTCCTTCTTTGTCTAACGGAAGACCTACAATTGGATTTTGTAAATAAATATGAAGTAACCAAGAATAAACATAAAATATGTTGAGATAACTATGTTTTGCAAAAACACAGAAAACAACCATTTTTTATTACTTTTCAAATCAACACTAAGTTAAATACAATTCGAGGTGAACTTGCAAGCTTCACCATTTTTCCTATCTACTCTCCCTTCTTTTCCAGTTAAGTAAAAAAAAAAAAAAACATCATCATCACCATACAAAAGTTGTTTGTGTTAGTGATCAACAGGCCTGCCTAAAAGCTTAAGTTGTTAGAAAAGGATGCAACTAATAATATAAGGCTCCCACCCCTTCATATGTCAGACCTACGGGCTTGGCACGTGGACCAAGCCCAAACACATTGAAACCCATAACAAATTTAGAAACAAACACAAATTCAATCATGTGGGGGAATCGAGCCCAGGACTTCAGGATCAAACCAAGCTCTGATATGATGTTAGTAACCAACAAACCTAAAGCTTAAGCTGATAGGAAATGACCCAACAATAGTATTAAACACTCTAACACACCCCCTAGTGCAAGACTAACAAGCTTGCCATATGGCTTAAGCCCAAAAACAAACACACAACAAATATCAAATTCAAATATTATCACGTGGGGGGACTCAAACCCTGGACTCCTTAGTACAACAAGGCTCTAATACCATGTTAGTAACCAACAGATGTAAAAGCTTAAATTGTCAGGAAAGGGCCCAACTAATGAGCCCTCTAACAGTTTGTGAGATCACAGCTAAAGTCAGGATGGAATTTCATCATTCCAAGTGCTATAGCATTCAGAGAAATGGTAAAATAACTGCACCATTCAACTCAAAAGCAGGACATCAACTATCCATATGAAAATCTCTTCCACCAAACCATGTAAGGTTTAAGAATGGCAGAATATAAATGAATGGGTCAAAATATCGTGTTGTTTTATTTGATTTAACGTGATAAATGTAACAGATAACCACCAGTGGCATGACACTGTCGAACAAAATCGTCGAAACTAATACTTTATAATCTTTTCAGTCATGCTTCCCTTGATACACTCATATCAATATACTTAAAAGGAGTCTTAAGTGAATCAATTTGTTTAGACAAATTTCTGGAATTAATGCTAATCTTTACAGTCTTGCTTACCTTGATACACTCATATCAATATACTTAAAAGGAGTCTTAAGCGAATCAATTTGTTTAGACAAATTTCTGGAATTGATGCTCAAGCAATTTTTGAAGCACAAAAGAAGAAAAAAAGGAATCACATCTGCAGCATCTAACAAGAATTCACGTAGAATTAATACCTGACAGCAGTTAAATTTGCATCCTTTGCACGATGATTAAGAGGCTTGGTTTGCAAGTAGGCATGCAACCGTCCAGCTGGATCTGATGAATCTGTTCTGACCATTTTATATGGAATTTTTTGCAATTTTGACCCTATTTACCAATAAAACAAAATGATATAAATAGAAAAAATTTACTAAGAGTATGATGCTGGGATCGTTTGTTTTTTTATCTGAAAACTGAACAATCCTGAATTTTACTAAAAACTAAATGAGAATTGAAATCTAAAACCTGAATGACATTTTTTTTTTTTAAAACCATTGAATATGGTGTCAACTTGTTTGTTTTTTAAAAATAAAAATGTCTGAAAACATATAATTTAACATTTATACCCTTATTACTATTAATTGTTATGTTTTTTTATTTACTATGATACAAACAACTAAAACTAAATAATTTAATAAATCCTAAAGCATTTTTATGTATATATTAATAAGATTTTATTCAGGATGAAAATAATAATAAATAATTATATTAAAAAATGATTTTATTTTAGGAGCCGAAACCGATATATATATATATATATATATATATATATATATATATATATATATATATATATATGTGAGCCTTAAATTGTAGCATAATTATTCCACAATCACAATTATAAACAATAAATAAATGTATCTAGCTTGCTACTATTGCAATACAAATATTTGAATTTTTAGATTAAAATATATTTGCCAGTAAGGTTAAACAAAATAAATCAAATACTTATAAAAGTTGATTTGCAATTTGGTCTCTGAGTTGTTGTATAAACATCTAATCTTCTAAATTCATTGTTACTACTTGGTGTTTGATTTTGATTAGCGTTGTTACCATCCAATTGAAGCTCCTCATTATCATATTGCAAGTTTGTAAACTACGATTTTAAGTTTGTAATAAGCTGCTCCTTTTTTTATTATAATAAGCTGTTGTTCCTAACCGGAATAAAGCTTCTGTAACATTATTGCAGCTTTCCCTTAAAAAAAATATTATTGAATAGTTTAAAAAAAAAAAGCAATTGAATAGGAAGCTACACCAAGAAGTAAAAAAACTTATATATACATTACAAATAAAGTTATAATTTTCCATTACAAACAATAAAATTATATAGAACACAAGTAGTTCGATAAAGAAAATAAATAAATAATTCTTTACGGAATTTTACTCGGAGATATTTCAAACTTTCGATTCCAAAAAGATTTGAGGATGAGAAGTGATTAAATTTTTTTTTTTTTTTATAAAGCCGTTTGTGAAAAGAAATAGGGTGAAAGAAAAAAAATTCGTATGATATAAAATTAAATAAAACAGAAAATATGTTATATCTAGGAGGATCCTTTTGGAAGAAAATATTTTAAATATATTTAAGTGATTTGTAATTAAGGGAAACAGTCAAAAAAAAAATTTTTTAAGTTGTTTTTTAGTATTTT
The DNA here is from genome assembly GCA_003430845.1 of Xanthoceras sorbifolium. Lineage (NCBI taxonomy): Eukaryota > Viridiplantae > Streptophyta > Magnoliopsida > Sapindales > Sapindaceae > Xanthoceras > Xanthoceras sorbifolium. The sequence goes on along the minus strand of CM010617.1, from coordinate 4,625,830 downwards.
TAAGTTGTTTGACCACTTAAAGACGAACAAAAAACAACTTAATGGGTTCAATTCAGATCCATTAAGTTATAAGTGGAAAAAATAAACAATCCCTAAGCGCCTGCAGTACTATCAAAAGAAAAACATCTTCCATACCAGAGGGTAAATCCTTGCTCGTACTAGAAGGGGAAGATGAAGATGTTACCACAGTCTGTCACATGCAAGAGATAACAGAAGCCAAAAAAGCAAACAATTTAGGTGACGAGATAGATAAAAAAAAAAACCTAATTTATGTAGTGTCGTAACTGAACAACAAGTTAGTTAGAAAAAAGAACAAAGAAATTCAAAAGATGCATGAAGATAAGATCTTGTAATTAGTAGATATAGCACATCAACAGTGACATGGAACTGAGCCTAATTCTAAAGATACATAATGGACTCTGCGTTAACTACTTAGTTGGGCACGCATCTACATCTATAAAGTGTTACTTGCTTCAATTATCAGATCAAACAAAGTTGCAACTTTAAGTAGTATGCTAGGGAATTTTTGTTGGTTAAAGGTGTCTCAAAAACTAAAAAAGGAGGCATATTTTTAAGTTTTTAGTATAAGTACCTGTTCTTGAAATGTCCTTGCCTCATTTGAATCTCTCAATTTTGATTCAACTACTGACTGTATCTTCTCAATAATGACTTCCAGATTCAGAAGGCTTACCTGCATATCAGCAAATGGTTCCTCTTATACAACAGCATAACAACATAGAGCTTTACAATATCATCTGGTATTTTCATTATAAATCCAGGAGTCCATGCAATACCTAGCCAACTATACCTCCCTATGGTCATACATGATTTAGGCAATGATTAAGCATAAGTACATCACATTTATATTCACACTGGACTTCTATGTTATGTAAGAAACAAAATGAAATGATTAAAAATTTAAAATCAGAAACAAATACAAATAGATGAACCAGTAGTCCACTGAAAAGAACAAGTTCCTAATATAACCAATATCTTCTATTTTAGGATCCTAATTTTGCTGAATAAAAAGAAGTGATGGATCTTAAAATCATTAGAAACTGAAGCCTTTAATGATACCAAAAGATCTACCGGCTTTTAGAATGCACTGTTAAGCTATTAGGTCTTTTATTTTTATTTTTTATTTTTTAATTCTCCACCTTACTTGTAAATTTGTAAGATATCTACAATAGAAATATAAGTATCAAGAACAAATATCACAATATAAAGGGAAACAAGGAAAAGAGAGTACACACCTCTCTCTTTGTTGGGTGCACATTTACATCAACATGCTCAGGTGGTAATACAATTGACATGTAGATGAAAGGTTTCGATGCTTTAGGTAAGGTTGCAGCGTAAACAATTTCAATAGCTCTTTTCAAGGCAGAGCACTCAACTAACCTATCTGGAATAAAGATACAAAAACAATAACAAAAATAAAAAATGATTGTATGAGAATCCAAAAGTCAGCTGCATACTCTGCTATAAGGAAACAACAGACTAACCAAATTAGAAGTTTGCGTCGAATAGAACAAGATAATAGATAAATCTATATGTTTTCCCTAATCAGTTTGTGTTGAAAGTACTCCTGATTGAGAAACTAAAATAACAGATAAACATTGTTCTTTGAAGCACCTATCTTCTATTACTTTGTAATTTTCCTCTATTCCAAATAACGCTGTTGTTTCTTATTCAAAAAAAAAACTGTTACACAACTACATAATACTAATATTAAGGGCCTATTTGTCTTTTGGTCTTAAGTCTGAATGGGTCTGTAAAGAACTCATTCAGATGTTTTGTTTGTTTTTTCAAGTGACCTGAAATTAAAAAGCTAAAAAAACTTGACTTAAATAAACAAACATGTTGTGAAGCTTTATTGATAGAGATTTTCAGACTTCAGCTTACTTTCAGATCTTTTCAGACTTCAAACAAAAATACAAACGCTACCTAAATAAGGGAGTTCGTAAGCATTTTCTTTTTCTTCTTTTGATAAGCAATGGAAATTTATAACACGCTAGCAACAACTAGTAAAACACATTGTTGCTTTTGGATAAATAATAGAACAATAAATCAAAGGCATAAGGATGGAAAATCCTAATAAATCATTTAACCACCTTCCACTTTCAAGCATCATGTAGACCATACATACCATTGATAAAAAGCACCATAGTTGTTTTCTTTGCCACATAATTTGCATTGGAGATGAAGCCATCCATCTCGAAAACCGAAGTTGAGGGATCATTGTCTGAAGCTTCTATCTTAATCAGATTGCGGGCAACTGACACCCCATAAACAGTTCTTATAGAATCCAACCTTGAAGATGTGGCAATTGAATGAACATCGGTTCTTGAGGCTCCGTGCTGTTTAAGATAACAAAATAAAAAAGCCTTGCCAAGTAAGGGCAACAGAAATTCCAGCCGTGTAAATAATACAATAATTTTTCACTTAAGAGACCAACCTTTCTGCAAGAGAAGCTCACATTCATGTGATGAATAGCAAACCGGCTTAGCAAATCAACAATTTTTGTGTAATCATCAGAAGAATTTTGAAGTGTCTTCCTTCGAGCAATCATGTTATAAAACAAATTCTCCACCTGATAATTTGCACAAAAACAAGATGAAACTGAGGAAAAGAAGAAAACTACTGATTTTTCCCTACTTTATGCGGAGGTCACATAAAACATTCCCAAATTGTCCAAACGATTGCTGCTGTTCCTTTACGCAAATATATGCCATTTTACATCATACCATTTACAATGAGTAGAATACAGAATCATAAAATTGACAATTACAATATCCAGAATTACAAAATTCATTATACCATAATATAACTTATAATTATTACCATATAATACTAATTACTAACTATTAGAAAAACATAGGGAAGTCAAATTTATTCCAATAATTCCTAAAATGAGAAATTTTTATTTCAACAAGATGCATTGATAGTCACTGCCATTCAAATTCCTCTACATCCACATGATTCCAGAATCCAAAAGCTAACATTACAAAAATGAAAAACTGTGCAATGCCAAGACAGATTATCTAGTTTCATACCATTATCTGAGTCCCTTTCACAGCAGCACATGCCTTTGGTTCGTGCTCCATGACACCATCTCTATACGATACCCTGAGCAATGAACTCCAAAAACGTAACTAAGAAATAAAACAAATCTCCAATCAATTACACAGAAAACAAAAAATGACACTTCAACTCGTAATTTCCTCATCATTCAATAACGTTTTTACACAATAATTTCCCATCAGAAATAAGAGTCAAGCCTCTCTTTTCTTCGACTCTCCCAAATCTTCAACAGAAGCTCAAATCTAATTAAGAACTTTAGACTAACGGCGTGCTACAGACCTGTACCCATGTAATTGCCCTTTTGTGATGGTTGTGACCGTAACATGACCAACATAAGTCATGCTTGCCAAAGCCTCTCCTCTAAACCCCATCGATTTAATGGACAGCAAATCCTCGTACTTTGACAACTTCGATGTGGTATGCCTCTCACATAGTATCGGCAAGTCCTCATGCTAAAAGTTAGACAAATTAAAAGATGGTATTTTGCAAATAAAACAGGACATAACACATTAAAATATATTAAATTGATGCACTTTTTGGATTTAATTAACAATTTAATGAATGATTTAAATGGTCGGGTGATCGTCCACTCAAGCTTGATGATATTTTGTATTACTGAGTTCATTGTGCGTTAGCTCGACTTGTTATCGAGTCAATCCAACCTGAACGAATAGGCTGTCACACTCACTCGACAGGCCAGTCCAGCCGAGTCAACAACATTATAATTCACATGAATACATCAAAAGCTTATAAATTCGTGCAGTATGAACAAAGTCGCAATGTTCACGAGAAAAACTAAGTACAGAAGAAAAAAGAAAGGGAAAATAATGCCAAATTAATGAAAAGAAAGCCCCTTACTCGGATGCCGTGGCCGTCGTCAGAGACTTGGATGAGTTTGAGGCCACCATCCTTAACGGCGATGTTTACGGAAGTGGAACCTGCGTCTAGAGAGTTCTCCACCAGCTCTTTCACCGCAGACACCGGCCGTTGGATGACCTCGCCGGCCGCGATGCGGTTGACGACCGAATCGTCAAGCCGTTGGATTTTCGGTGGCTCCTTCGGTACCGTTGCCGGAATCGAGACTTCCACTGCTTCTTCCGTTTCCATTTCGTCCATTTTATTTATTTATTTTTTTGGAGAGACGAGTCTTCACTCTTCAGTTCACTCACTCACTCACTAACCACTTGAAGTGAAGTGAAGAGAATATAGCTCGCGCGCAACCGAGTAAGGGGCTTTTCTGCTAAATAACCAGAAGTAACCAAATATCGTTAAAAATAACCACTTCTTTAAGGGTACAAAAAAAATTATGATTTTAGATTCTCATAATTTAACCCAAAATTGAGTTATAAGGACAAAATTACCCTTACACTGTATATGAGATGTTTTCTTATTTGATTTTATATTCTCGCTACATGCATGCACAATGCTATAAATTCAAACGGCACATGTGTCACCTCGACATATTTGTATTGAGTTAATTATACTCAACCTACCTGAGGTTTAACTAATTACATTTGGAATTAAAGTTTACATTAATTGACACTGACCTCCCCTCATGTTAACTTTGACCATTAAAATAAACGTTGACTTTTATTAAATTTATTAAATGATCAAAATACTCCTGCTAATTAATATTATCATTTTTTTTTCTTTATTAAAAAATAATTAATGGTGAAATTCAGATTGAATTTTCACAGTCCATCAACAATGATGGACGGTGGAGATCCAAATCTGGATCTCCACCAAGAAAAAAAAATTTTGAAACATTCGAATCCTTCTGGGTTCGAAGAGAAGGGTTCGAGCAAACCCAGAAGGGTTCGAAGATCGAACCCTTACAAACCCAAAAGGGTTCAATCTCGAACCCTTCTGGGTTCAAAACGAACCCAGAAGGGTTCGAATGTTTCAAATTTTTTTTTTTTTTTGTTCTTAGTGGAGATCTAATCTGAATTTCACCATTAATTTTTTTTTTAATAAAGAAAAAAATTGATAATATTAATTAACATGGGTATTTTGGTCATTTAATAAATTTAACAAAAGTCAACGTTTCTTTTAACGGTCAAAGTTAACGTGAGGGGAGGTCAGTGTCAATTAATGTAAACTTTGATTTCGAGTGTAATTAGCCAAACTTTGATTTCGAGTGTAATTAGCCAAACCTTAAGTAGGTTGAATGTAATTAACTCATTTGTATTTGTAAAGACGAATGGCAAAATTTAACCTACCACAAATATAAAGTTGAGATACATACCACTTAAAATTCTCATATATTTATAAATACATATAATAATAAACTCAACATCACCACAAATGTAAAAGATGTGCTTTTGTAAGAATTATTGGTATGATATTTGTGTGATTATAGTATATATATTAGCTTTAATAAGCTTAGTCTATATTTCAAAACTATGTTTATATACTGTTCAAATAAATATTTTCTTTTATTAAGATACTATTAATCTAGTGACATGTCTCTCATAATTATACCATTTCTAAAAAAAAAAAAATTCAAATTACTTGTAACAGTTTAGAAAAGAACACCACATTGATACATTTACTTCCAAAAATCTTTGCATAGTTTATCTTCAAATATAAATAATTATATTCAGGTCACCATAGGTTTTGGAGAGAAATTCTACATCCATGGTCCGGTATTATAAATCTCTGAAAACGCCAACATTCTAAACAGTTGGAGAATAAGCCAACAAAAAATACACACAAAAATACGCATGCAAGCACATTCGCACGCACACAGAAAGTATAAAAATTCTATAAACACCGCGCTTGAGTGTCACTAGGTAAGATTTTATTTTCTTTCCCTAGAAATAAATAATTGGAATCTATAATGTACAAACGAAACATTTTAACAGCTATAACATAGACAAAATTAGAAAATGAAAATAAGTTTACATGGTTTATGATCCAGTATGGGGTCAGTTGCACACCCAGAAAACTCTCATCTTAGAACAACATTTAACTTGGTCTGCACCTGGTCTCTCACTTGCCACTGCATTCAAGGTTATCCAACACATTTTTTACGGTTCTTAGTCATCCAAATAGAAAAACATAGAATGGAAATCTCGGATGCTGAAGAAGGAAAGGGAGAAAAAAAAGAGAAAAATAAAAATCTACCTGCAACTCATTGATTTCTTCATCTGTAAGTGAACGTTCCATGGACCGGTAAGTAATCCTATAACAGTGACTTGTCATTCCTTTCTTGTTGGTAAAATTGTCAATCAAACTCACCTGGTCGATCACAAAAGAAAATAACAAGGTATTTAAAGGTAACCATGCTTTCGACATAAATAATTTGTGCCATCTAAATAGATTATAAAAAAAGCCCCGTAGATTAGTAGTTTTCTAAGTATATAGAAAACAGCTTTAATCATCCATAACGACTTCATTCCATACACAATTTGAAAACCACATTAAGAATTCAATCCAAATTATACTGGCCTTTTTTTTTACAAAATGCATTGATTTTCAGAGTTAAGACACCTTTTCAGATTATTTACTTATTTTTTATACGTACTCAACATCAGAAACAGCAGAATATAGTTAGTTTTTCTCGTTTCAGTGAATATGTACAAGTCAACATCTTCATGAGAAAACAAAAACATATACTAAAAGATTTACCTCCTCAGCAAGATCCCCAGCTACTCCTCTGATAACTTCACACAAATTGTTTTCGGTGAATGATTCACTGATCCAGAAACTCATATCTTTGTAACAAGGAGGATACTGCAAAAGACAAATCAACTTCTAAGGAAATGTTCACACTGCTATGGCAGCCAAGTTTTTAATAAATAAAAAAAATCAGAAACAAAAGTATACTTTCATTGATGAAAAGAGAAGAAAAGATATAGAACAAGTGAACAAGCAGTTCACTAAAGAGAAACAAAAATAAAACATGTATAACCACAGCCTCAACAAAAAAGCTGGAGCAAAATAATAAGTAAGGACCGCCCAAAAAGAGCTTAAAAAGGGCACCCAAAAGAAAAATAAAAAACTAATCACAGAACTATTGCCTCGAAAAATTAATTTTGTTCCATAATGCCCAAGTGCCCCCCCTCTCTCCCCCTCTAAGGTCCTCAAAATTCTTTTATTTCAAATAATGCATAAAGTAGCAATTACACCACAGTCCTACAGCACTTTAGCTTTCTTTCCTCCTCCAAACGCCTTCTATTTTTCGGTTGAGAATTCCCCACAAGAGGAAGGAGCTGACAAGGCCAGGTTAACAATCAACAACAGCTTGCTACACAACTGTCAAGCTACAAGATGGTGTAGAAAGAGATTATCAGGGTGACTGGAGCCCCTTACCCAGTCACCCCTTACACAAAATACACCATCAGGAGAAATGGCCAAACCTGGCCTTTTTCTCTGCTCTAAATTGTCTGTATCGACTTCCTTAGTGCAATGTACTGTGCTAGAAATGTTAACATTGCAAGGCACTTCAGCTTTCCGAATCAGATTTGAAGGTTTCAAGAAAGGGCTGTTGGGGTTGGATCTGCCGTCTTAGCAGTCTTCAAAGCAAACTCTTCTACCATTGCTAACTATGGGTCCAAGGACATCTTCCAGAAGGCCTAGAATCTCAAACCACTCCATTTCCATCCCAACCATTCTTGCTTATTCCATATTTGCTTGTAATAATACTTAACCAGTGCTATGACAGCTAACTGGACATAGTTATCCATATCTATGTAAATGGACCTCTGAAATCAAAATAGCCAAAAGGCAAATCTCTAGATATAATAATAACAAACAAATCCCAGAAAAATAGTGACGGATTGGCAAGAATATGATGCAAAACTACAACTATTAAGCATTACAAGAAGAAATAAACCCTTTTACATAGTAAATAAATAAGCTCATTCATATGATAAAAATATAAATTAACCTTTGAGAACGGCTTGAATTTGACCCCCAGTTGGCCCTGAGAAAACTGCATAAAAATAGCTCCAAATCAGTTACTCAGGCACTTTAATCTCCTTCCTAGATTAGAAAAATGATGAAGGAAAGCAATGGTTTTCACTTTTCACAGATAATAATAACATCAATTTCTATCATCTGAGAATATTGTCTTTCAAATGCTTTGATTAACATTTGGATCACATGGTAACAGATGGGAAAAAAGGAAACGATATCATCAAATCCATTCAAGAGCTACCTGAGAGGTGAACCGTTCATCAGTTGACCAGAAAAGCCGAATATCTGGTATGTCAAATAAAACCATAGCCAGCCGCTCCAGTCCAAGTCCAAAAGCCCAAGCAACATTATTCAGTTTACCACCTCTCTTCAGTATTTCTTGCTCAGTAACCCCACAGCCCAATACCTCCAACCACTTCTCCTGAAATAAAATTTGATATTAATTAGTGAATGACATGCAGTGCTAAAGGTAGTTGCTTAAGTAATTCCAAAAATGATAAACTTTTTATTGTTCTTCAAATGATGGTTCAAACTTTATGGAATGATAAAAATAGTTAGGATTAGCTTTAATAAAGATAATCAACAAAATACCTGAAAGTATATCTCAAGTTCATACGACGGATTGGTAAAAGGAAAATATGTATCTATCCAACGCATCTCCACAGCACCTGAAATGCTAAATAAATTTGGCTTAATAGACTTTACACAGTGTATACCAATTGATCAATATGACATACTTCCTATATATTTGAGAAGAGGTCCAAGAGGTTTTTACATAATTTGTAAAATATCCTACATAGACCTTTAAGAGTAAAATATTCTCCAAAATTATCAGAAATGCCTGATTTAACTCTAGTATGACATAACTATAAATATTACTTCCACCACTGAAATCCGATACGTCCTTTTTCCAAATTGTTAATGCTACAATTTGAGTTTCTTTCTTGCACTCACAAAAGTTCTGTTACTCTCTTCTATGTACTTCAATCTTGGCAACTTAAAGAATTTATCATATGAGACACCTCATACAACTTCTCGTGATACAAGGCTGGAATAGTTGTGTATAGCTATGAAAATCAAGTCATCCTTGATTTAATCTCATTCAGTATTTAATCCTTCAAACTAGATTAGGAATTATGGGTATTTATGTGTGAAATTGTATTAGCACAAGTTAGCTTTAATTCCATAGTTTATACCAAATAAGTGACGTGCCAAACCCTCCAAGCATTCCTTTAGATCTTGTGCAGCATAATTTGTGGCATCCAAACCAGATGCCTCCCAATCTTGAGGAGAAAAAACACGAACCCCTTCCATCTGCACAGCTATAACAAAATTATTACAGAAAATGAAACATTTTCAGAAAAGAAGAATCTACTGAAACTGATATTTGTGACATGAAAAATACATGACCTGATGGAATACAGGGTAATGAGTTGAATCAATAGAATCTCTACGGTAAACATCTCCAGTTACAAGGAAATGAGTGTGTCCCCCCCTCAGTAGCTCAGCTTGATGAGCACTTGTATGGCACCTTAAAACAGTTTGAGAGTCTACATAATATGTATCATTAAGGCTCCTGCTCACATGATCAGCAGGGACCAAGACATCATCAAAGTTCTGCAAGAAGTAGATTTACTGTCACAAAAGCATAAAGATTCCTACAAGAATTTACAATCATGAATATAAGCCAAAATTAGGAAACATGAATAAGAATACATGATGTTAACTCATTTGATGTGATAAGAACAAAGAGAAAAGGGATGGCTTTAAATATTTTTTACATTTGTAATATTTCCTATCCTACTATTATCATTTTCCGGACTGTGACAATATTCTAAGAAAATGCAAGCTATCAAGGAGTGGTCAGCGCTGAAAATGATAGAAATTCATAGTTTACAGGGATCGCCTTCATTATATATGATTTATTTTAGTCTCCAGCTCTATCATATACCTATAATGGAGTGCTCAGCGGGAGCTAATTTTGAGCACTCAAATCAGAACAATAGAGAGCCTTCCAAAAGATTAAAATGTTGAAGACGAAATCTACAGTTCTTGCACTATCAGATTTTGCAAAAGCATTTTATTGTGTAATGTGATGAAAAAAAGGGAAAGAGAGAATCCAAACTATCAAAAGAGAAATCAGATATTACTAAGATGTGTCTGATGTCAAAAAATGTTATATCGCAGAAGACAACCAGTGAAGTGGTTTAGAAAGCTAATTAGTGAAAGTACATGACAGCAAAATAGGAGTCAAGGAAACTGAGTCAGAGGTCTTTGCTACTACTGTTGAAGCTTGGTGATAGCTATTGGCTTCTACAAAACTAGAAGAGTTGATACAGAACATCTATGCTGCAATAAATGCAGACCCATACTTTCACTTTGTCGGTCCAATTGCTTCCCTAAACCCATTATCCTATGTTTTGATGAGATAACTTATTCTCCCCTTTTCAGTCTTATATTATGTCTTCAGTGTTTCAAAAGAATCATGCCACTACTATATGTTAATGAGTTTGGATGTCGGGATTCATTTGTTATATGATTATGCATAAAAAAGGGCATACCTGATTACAGACATACCTGTTTTACAGAAACAATCGGGCAGAGATCATCAAACTTATCAAACTTGTTTGGGTAATTCGCATCAAAATACTCATATATAGCATTCTTCAAAATCCCAATCGGGTGTTGATTCCTCCTATGAAGTTGCATCCCCAGTTTTGCAAATATCGTATCCGGAACATTGTTCGTAGGGTCATCCCTCACCACATCTACAAATTCAACATCATCCACTTCCATTAAAACTAGTGAATTACACTCGCTGATTCCAATTTAATACAGCAGCAAAACAGCGTACTATGCAAAATGCAAATATTATCAGTAGCATCCTAAAATTCAAATGCAAGTATATACAACCACAAAATCACGATTGCTCACATCCATCAAAATTAATGAACGTATCAGCATTACACTCTGCTGAAATTTCCAATTTTATATAGGACTGAACAGTGTAGCATATGAAACTCAAATACTACCATTAGAATACTAAAATTCAAACGCAAGTATATACATCAACAAACAAAGAATTCACCATCACTCACGTCCATCAAAACTAACGAACATATCAAGATTACTACACGCTGATTTCCAATGTAATACAGCACCAAAACAGCAATCCATACCAGCAGCATCCTAAACTTCAATTGCAAGTATATATACATCTACAAAATAACCATCACTCACATCTATCCAAAACTAACAGACGTAGAAATTACATTCGCTGAAGTTTCCAATTTCTTTTTTCATTTATTTTTAAAACTAAAGTTTCCAAATTCATACAGCACCAAAACGGTAAAAACTTGCAAAGTACAAATATCATCAGTAGCATCATAAAAAAATTTCAAAACTGCTGAATGTATCCAAAATTACACTTACTATTTTCCAACTTTACACAGCACCAAAACAGTAAAACATGTGAAATCTCAAAAATTTACACAGTAGCGTCGTAAAATTCAAATGCACCAAAAACAAAAAAGGACGAAATAGCGAGTACTAGTTAAACTATGGAAAAACCTAAACCGATTAAAAATTCTTGAAAAATGCAAAAGATAGGGAGGTTTAACAAGGTCCGAGTACCGTCTTTGGCGATTTTGACTCCGCCGAGCTCGAGCAGCGAAGCGAGTGGAGGTTTCCACTTGTTTTTAGTAGAAAGCGCCGAAGCGGAAGAGAAAGGTAAGCAGAAGGTGAAGCGGTTGAGGCCATTGCTGCTGCTGCGAATGAAGAGTGAGGTTTTGGAGAAGAGAGTGGATTGCGCGAGTGAAATGGCCATGAAATCCCTCCCTCGCTGTCTTTCTCTGGTTTGTCTGATGATTTTTCAGATAAAATGAGAAGAGATTCTTGAGAATGTGATTTCTGAATTCTGAGTTTTGTGTTTGTGTTTTGTGCGCGTCAGTCGTTTTGATAAAATAAAAGAATTCCGGCTCACCAATTTATTCTGGGTCAATCAATTCAACAGTGCTTCTTTCTAAACTTGTTGGCTCGCCCACAATATTTTCATTTTTTTTAAAATATTTATTGTGAAAAATATATATCGAATATTATTTTGCCTTTTACCTTAAATTCCTATTAATTAAGTTAACAAAATAGTAAAGTCTTTTGTTATTGTAAATAAAAAATACGAGAGTTCAAATATTGCTCATATAGTGATTTTGGGTTTTGGTTTATTAATTTTATTTTTAGGAAAAAAAAAAAACCCTCATTCATTCATTTATTGATGAAAATAGAATAAAAGGATTTGAACTCAAATGATCATTTATTTTGTAAATAGATTGATAGGATGTTAAAATCTTGAATTTAAATAAAAATTTAAGTTTGTGTTGATCATATCTTATAAAAAGTTATATATAAATATCAAGTCCTAAAACTTCAATTTCAGGATTATCAAGGTTTAAATTTCATCTAATATCTCATGTAATTAATGCACATTCACTAATAATAAAGTGGTAGAACACTTACCCCTTCACTTTTATAATAAAAATTCGAATCCCACTTTTACCCAATTTTGATTAGTCTCAAATAGGGATGGCAAAAATCCCCGACCCGATCCAAATCCGCGGGTACCCGATCCGTTCGGTGCGGGTATGGAGCAATGAATCCGGGTATCGGATCGGGTATGGGGCACAGTTTGTGACCCGTCCGGGTAAACGGGTCAGGGACGGGGCAAGTCAATTTGACCCGCCCCGACCCGTTTACCCGTTCTATTTAAAAATAGAAGATGATATTTGGCTTCAAAAAAATAAAATAAACAAGTCAAAAAGTTGAGTTATCATCATATATCATCATCATCATAACCTTTCATCATTAAAAAAAAGACAACGGTCATTATTTTAATTTTAACCAAAAAAAAAAATAAAGATTCCACAAACAATGCTTTGTGATTAATTTCTACACCTACACGCTATACATCATCACTATTCACTCATCAAGTTCAGCCTAAAAAATTTATCAAAACTAAATTTATCTACCCTTTCATTTTTCTCCCTTCTTCACCATCGCTGCTTCTCTTTTATCAATCCTTATCAGTTGTCTTCACTGCTCAATTCAGTTTCTTCAAAAGTTAGATTCTATTCCTTAATTATTATTATTATTATTATTTTTGTAAAACTTCTGTAACTTGATCAGAAACTGGAATTTATTTGTATTTATATTTATTTGTAAAACATCTTGTAAAATCTTTTTTATATTTTGCATGAACCACCTGCCATGCTTTTAGATTATATGATTTGTATCTTCTGGTAAAAAAGTAAACAATTGACGTACTAATTACCTGCTTTCATCATTTGCTGCATCATGCTGATATTGCAAATAAGAGAGATGAATTTTGCTACACGTGGCTTAAGTTTTGTTTCATGAGGTTGAATACTTTTAGCAAAGTCAGCTTTTTTGTTAATCTGACAATCATATTTAGAAACTGAGATTGAACTTCAAGTATTGGGAATTTTACATAATCATAATCAGATTCTAAATTATTTGCATAAAAAACCATTTTCTAAGTGCTTAGGATATTTGCTGACAACATAAATAATATAATCAATAATTTCTCATCTGTTGAATGGCTTCGTATATTTGTTGACTTGATTCTCGGCTTCAATAATTGTGGTTAGGATATCTCTTTGGTCATCTGGATGCCTTCTTTTTTTGAGATGAGATCTGAATAAATTTTTAATAATGCAGGTTGAAATCATGTCGAATCCGCAGTTAATAGATGAAATGTTAGATGAACCAATTGGAGCTAATAATCCTACAAATAGTTCCATTGTAGAAAGCGAACTTGAACTCGATTCTTCGAGGTTAAGATCAAAAGTGTGGCCTCATTTTAAAAGACAAAAAATTAATGGGCGGATGAGAGCGATTTGTATTTACTGCCAATTTTCTTTAAATGGTGGTTCAAATGACGGCACATCTCATCTTAAAAACCATCTTAATAGGTGTGGAAAGTCAAAACTAGTACAAACAAATTTGAACCAATGTAAATTGATGAGGAGTAAGGGAAAAAGTGGGAATGATGTAGTTACTTCATATGTTTTTGATCAAAATGTTGCAAAGCAAAAACTTGCACATATGATAATAATGCATGAATATCCATTGAGCATTGTTGAACATGAGGGGTTTAGAGAATATTGTATGGCTCTTCAACCTGCATTTAAGTCAGTGTCTCGGAATACAATAAAAAAAGATATTATGGGAATTTATGATGTAGAGAAGGTGAAGACAACAAATCTTCTTGAGGCTAATAATTGTAGAATTGCCATAACTACTAATTTGTGGACTGCTAGTAGCCAGAGAAAGGGATATATGGCAGTGACGGCGCACTTTGTGGATGAGTCATGGTGTTTGCAAAGTCGAATTTTGAGGTATAATTCTTATTTTAAATTTATTTAATGATTATTCAATTATATATGGTTTAATTAATTAAATTGTTATATTATTTTTGTTTCTAATTGCGTTAGCATATTGTAGGTTCATATATGTGCCATGTCCACATACATCGGATATAATTTGTGAAGCTTTGCATGATTGTGTGATGGATTGGAATCTTGATCGTAGGTTGTCTGCATTAACTGTTGATAATTGTAGCACTAATGATAAAGTCATTGAGCTTATGTTAGAAAAACTCGATAAAGGTGATTTGTGGTTGAATGGACAACTGTTTCACATGCGATGTTGTGCACATATTTTGAATTTAATTGTGAAAGATGGTTTAAGTGTGATTGGAGATGGGATTGAAAGAATACGTGACAGTGTTGCTTATTGGGTAGCAACACCAAAAAGATTGGAAAGATTTACAGAGGCAGCGAGACAATTGAATATTGGTTGTAGGCAGAGGCTAGTTCTTGATTGTAAGACTAGGTGGAATTCCACCTATCTCATGCTCACTATTGCATTAAAATACAAAAATGTATTTTCCCGATTAAGTGCTCGTGATCGGCAATACAAAAATGTGCCACAAGAAAAAGATTGGGAGTTGGCTTCTAAACTAGAAGATAATTTGAGAAAATTTTATGAAGTGACTGAAATGTTTTCTGGTACAAAGTACCCAACATCCAATCTTTTCTTTTTAGAAGTTTGTGAAATTAGATTATCATTATCTGATTGGCTTACATCTGACAGTGAAGTGGTACAGAAGATGGCAGAAAACTTGATTCGAAAACATGAACATTATTGGGGAGTTCTTCATGGAGTAATAGCTGTGGCGACCATTTTAGATCCAAGGTATAAACTTAAGTTGATTGGGTTTTACTTTG
Source organism: Xanthoceras sorbifolium (assembly GCA_003430845.1). NCBI lineage: Eukaryota > Viridiplantae > Streptophyta > Magnoliopsida > Sapindales > Sapindaceae > Xanthoceras > Xanthoceras sorbifolium. Next base: position 4,610,528 of record CM010617.1, on the reverse strand, counting down.
ATTCTCTTTTTGGAAAGCCCGAATCAGAATTTCATATTAAAAGAGCTTTTAATCAATGTCGTGACTTGGTTGATGAATATGCTTTGAAGTTTAAAATGAGTGAAGGATCCTCAAGTTATGGTGAATCTTCATCTTCCTCTCAGTTGGTCAAATCCACGTGTAGGTCCAAGAAACAAGCTGAACGTATGTCAAGTTATGATGCCTATGTTAATGAAACTGATACAACTTTCATGTCAGAATTGGATGCTTATTTGCAGGAAAAAGTTTTGCCTAATACCATAGATTTTGATATACTTATTTGGTGGAAGGCAAATGCAAGTAAGTATCCTATTCTATCTAGGGTTTCTAGAGATGTTTTGGCTATTCCTTTATCTACAGTTGCGTCTGAATCAGCTTTTAGCACGGGTGGTAGAGTGGTTAGTCCGCATCGTAGTAGATTACACCCTAACACGTTAGAGGCATTTATGTGTGCACAAAATTGGTTATGGACAGCCAAACAAGGTATGAAATTTATATACATTTAACTAATATTAATTATTATTTTCATTGACTATAAATTAATTTATTTGCTTTGTTCATAATTTCATATAAATAGGGTCAAGTGCAAAAACTCCACATGATGCTTCTTTTCTAGAAGACAGTGATGGTGATGATAATGGTGATGTTGAAAGGGTAAATGATCAAAATAATATTATATGTTGTTAATATTTTATATGTTAATTAATAAATGTAATAACTTAAATTTTTTTTATTGCTACAGGTTTGTATTTAAAACAAATCATGGCTTGTGGAAATCAAAGATGGTTGGATCGATTATAAATGAAAAACTTCGATGTCGTTTTTTTTATTTATTTTGAATATTACTGTATTTGCTAATGTTGTACAACCTTAATGAATTTTATGGATTTAAGTATTGGATGGTTGTTTGACTTAAAATTTTTCGACATGCGTATTATGTTATATTAAAATTTATTTGTATTTTATGTCTAATTTCAATTGTATGTTATATATATTTTTTAATTATAATGTTGAATATTTAATTTTAAAAAAATAAAAATTAAAGCGGGTCAGTTTGGATCGGGTATGGATCATCCCGCCCCGAATAGGTTTGGGTTTGGGGCAGCAATTGAAAATTTTTGCGGGGCACGGGGCGGGTTTGGAGCATCCTGTCCAAAGCGGGTTTCGGGTTTGGGGCATGTTGATCCGAACCCGATCCGACCCGTTGCCATCCCTAGTCTCAAATCATAAAAACACACGCACACACAAAAAAAAAAAAAAAAAGGTTTCCACAAAGGTTTCAAGAACACAAGGGTGTTTCTTCCTTGTATGTATACCTGAACCCACTTAGTATCACCATGAACACAGAGCTGAAATAAAATAAAATCCAGAAACAGCTTCTAGTAGCCAGCTATCACAAGGTTACATTCATGCAATTAAATGCAATCTAATAACTTGTAATATGTACTGTGGACAATCCTGATAAAGTTACTATATAAGTATATAGATAAGTAGTAATACCCGATACACGTACTGATAAATTGCATCTTAAACCTTACCTGACTTATAACTTCTTCCTATACAAAAACAATACATTATCATATCAAAAAATTGAACAAGTGTTACACCTGAAACCGAAAGGAATCCAGGTTAATTAACACAAATAACTACTTTTGACGGTGAAAGCATATATACGATCTCTATAGTTCAACATTACAGTATAAATTCACAAAGTAATACAAGGCAGACTGTCTTACTATTCAAAAAGCAAAAACAAGTCCTCTCTGGAGATATCAACGCGAATTCCATTAGTCTGGCACAACCTCAACTATAACTATCTCGCCATTGAAATTCTCCTTGGAAAAAGAAAATTAAAAAGAGGGAGGGGCGCAGTGATGGAGAAATCTGAGTATATAATTGGCATATCAAAACAAGAGTTGTAGCTTTTCTAAACTTGTCGTGTTCATCTTTACACAAACAACAAATAAGCTTCGTACCGTTCGTCAAGGAAAGTTCACGAACTACCCCCATGACGACGGTACAGCACTGATCGGTAGAGGGTAGCAATGTGTAGAAAGGCAATGAGCGCCACCAGTAGATCATCTAACAAGCCAACTACCCCCAATATTGCTGCAAATTAAACCAATAATTGATAATTTCATACTGATATTGGTTTACTGAGATGGGATATTTCAATCAAATATATGGCAGTAAAGATACCTTCTGGAATAATGTCTACAGGACTGACTATGTAGACAACGCTAAGTATCATCTGTAAGCAAGAGAACAAATAAGAATCTGTCTACATAACACGATACGAGAAGGAACTATTTAACTAGGTAATGTAGAACACTACATATAATTTGGTCAGTGGCAAAATACTAGAGCATATAAGAGAAGCATGCATGGGTAATGAGAGCAAGATATTAACTATAGTGCAAAATAGTACAGCAAATGATTTACATGGTTTCTCGGTGACTTACTGAAAGATAAACACGGCTCCTGATGACAAAAGGAAGTGATCTCTGAGGATCCAACATTTCTCGGAACAATCTCCTTAATAAGAAAGGAAGGTCTTGAATTCTCTGTCAACAAGAGAAACCATCTTCAGAGATCATAACTCCTAATAGATAAATAGCGGCTGCTTATACGTAAAATTTATCATAATGACTGAGAAAGGACTGTTGTAAGCATAACGGTATACTATTATTAATCAGCCATCTTAACTGGCTTTTTTCAAATAAGAGTGAAAAAAAAAAACAAGTGAAATTTCAACAACACAAACTATCATGTGATATAAACACCTGCAGTTGGCATTAAGCAACTAACATTCAAAAGAGCAAGGAATACATAGAGAGATCTGAAAAGTAGCAAGTAGATCAAAATAATTTACAACCACTTTTACAGTAGTCTCATACATCAGTTTGAGAAACAAATGCAACATCATTTTTTATAGCAAACAAAATTTTATATACTGCAAAGAAAAATTTACAATATACGAAAGGTGAATAAGAAACATCCAACCATCGGCAAGAAAATTCCTCACGAAAAAATCAACACACAAAAACCTATAGAAAAGTATGCCCTGAAATTACACCAAAAAATAACAAAAAAGAACCTCAAGTTATCTACGCTTCCCAGTTGTTTAATACAAAAATGAAGGACATATCCTTGCATTTAGAGGCCACAGAAGCCTAAAAAGGAGGTCAAGAAATATAAATCAATATATCATAGCATAGGCAAGATGAAGACAAGTTTCGGAAAATTCACAATTTTCTCTTCTGTTGACCAGTACTTCTACATCCGATTACCATCTGGGATTAAAAACAGAGCTCTGAAATAGGTTTTTTAATCTATAAATGGAGTTGAATCTCATACATCTCTGCAATTTTCATTCTTTATTGCTTACAACTTCTACATGTTAAAGAACCAGAAGATACCATGATGCACACAAATGTAAGCCCGCAAATTGTCAACGGAAAAGGAATAAACTGATTTTAAAACTCGTATAGTTGTCATAAGATCTACATCAAACCTTGCCAATTGAGATGGAATACCTAATGTAGAATGACCTGTTCATCTAGGCGGTTATGTATTAGCTGTTTTTGACCGAAAAAGATATGTTTTTTGTGCTTCAAAACTTCAACGTAGCTTCACTTGCCTATAAAAAGTTATGCACTAGTTTTTTTTCTAAAGAATAAAAGCAAAAACTTCTCTATCGCTCATATCTACTCATTTTTTGAGTTGCAAAAATGCATCACACCACATCCACAATATCTAAGTAACATTTCATCAAGTTATGTGATTTCTATACGAAAACTTTCACCATTCACCACTGAATCAAGACACACATTTTTAACAGACGCCCTACCGATTTCAACACGCGAAAACATCTCTAAACGAAAATGCTTGTATTTGCTAATTAGTTTTCAGAGTACCTGGATGAGACCACTGGCCTGCCCACCGAAAACACGATTATAGGACTCGATCTTCTGCAGAATTTCGGCGACAGCTGGGTCGTGGCGCTGTCTCAACGAAGCCTCGACCGGAACCAACAGAGTAATCTGACGACGACAAAGAGGGCATTTGCAGGGCTGATACGCCGATCCGTGTTGCCAAACCATCAATATACAATTGCCTGAACAACACGAAACGAATTTTTTTGGGATTAATTTCACAACTTTAGTTGATAATCACGATTATTATTAATTTTTTAGATTTCGAAAAAAAATAAACGAAAGAAAAGGCACCGCAAAACCAGTGAGAGCAGTTGGCTTGGCAAGGGACGGTGAAGCTTCCATGGCAGACTGAGCATAGATCGTTTTCTGGCGGTCCGTCCATTTCTTCTTCTTCTCTCTCCCCCTCCCTCTCTCTCTCTCTCTCTCTCTATTTAGGAGGAAAACGAGTAAAGAAACGTCGGTTGTGCAGTTGCTACCCTTTAATTTTTGGCGCAGCTTGTGGGCCCCACTGGATGTTTACCAAGTGAATCTCAGTTTCAATCCCATCCCCGATCCCTGATATGGTGCCTTGTCAAGTTTATGAGGTCCAATACACCTCCGTAAATAAATGGCCCAGATTTATTTATTTTTATATCGGAGATTTACAAAAACACCCTAATGTTTAACATATATTCAAAAATAACTTTTTAGTTTTGAATTTAAGTAAAAGTCTTCCAATTGTCGGTTGATTTTGAGCGCTCAATACATATGCTCAAATGTACCACTTATATATATATTATATACGCCACTCTTTTTTTTTATTAACAATATTTTTATATTTAAATAAGAATAATAATTGCCATTTTTTTTAAATTTAGAAAAAAAAAATTCGAACTCGAAACCTCAACTTTATTAAGAGATGTGGTTACTACTAGACTATGCTTAGGACAACATAATAATTGTTATTTGATTGCTAGGAATTGTTAACATTCTAATAAATTTAAAAATTTATTGCTCATAAGAAAACTGCAAGTACTTTAAAAAAAAAAAAAACAAAAGGCGGCAATTTTTATATGAAAAATGTTAATTATAATTTTATGGCACATACTAAGAATTGAAAAGGTAAATAAAAAGTTATATTTATTATTCCTTCAAGACATATATAATTGTGCATTGATGCATTATAATGATAAATTTAAATTGTTTTATTTAAATTTTAGATTATTAACATGTCTTCACATGACCCTTTAGTATTTAGAGTTTTAGTTATAACATATATATCCTCAAAGATATGGTTAAAATAATATAAGTTCTTAATTCCGGTGTTGAGCAATAATTATAGCGCACAAAATTTTACTCGCACCATGGAAATTCTGAACTCTTAACATTGTCACACTAAAACTAATATTCTACAAATGAGCAACAATGATATTAAATTAAGGGAAAATTTTAATGTAGACCCCGTCATTTCGTAAAATACCATTTTTTATTATTTCAAATGATTAACATAATCTCTCATATCTGAAGATATATTATTTTAGTCTTCCACTTCGGTCGGTCAAGTTAAACAGTTAAAGGATATAATCATCTTTTATATTTATAAAACTAAAAACTAATATACATCTAAATTTTATAAGATAAATATTAAATATCTTAAATAAAAAATAAATCGTTGGTTAATGAACTAATTGTATGTTTGTCGGAAGTACTATCTACCATTTTTAAATTTATTTTTCTTGTTTTATTATTTATTTTTCATGTTAAATATATATTTGAAATGAAACGGTTTTTTGTCTTTTTACAAGTTAAAATCCAATCAAACTAACGGTTTCAAAATGGATACTAACAATTAAAACTGTTTTTGGCGATTATTAAAAAATTATGGACTAATTTAGTGCACGTTTAAATTATTAGCGAGTATTTTGATTAATTTTATAACAATAAGGAAAATTTTGTAAAACTATAGAGGCTATTTTAAAAATTTTCTTAAATTTAAATTAAAGATTAGATATTTTAATAGTTTTTTAAATTTTAAAAATAAAATTATAAAATATAATCCTTTGCTCTTATAATTTGAAGTATTAGTTAAAATTTTCTAATTTTATTTTTAACCTATTCCCCTCTAGTTTAATAAAATACACAAAATTGATCTTTTAAAAAATATTCGATCATTAGGATTGTAAGGGTAAAATAGTAAATGAACTATAATAAAATTAATAAATAATTCTAAAAGAAAAAATCATTTAATATTTAAAAATAAAAAACTAATAATTTTTCTCTCTTTTCTCTCTCATCCTCACTTCCTCTCTCTCTTTCCTATATTCTCTTTCTCTCCCTCTCTTGCGCTGTAACTTCTCTCTCTTCTTCACACCTGTCTTTCTCTTTGTTTGGTTATGTGTTGTTTGTGGGGTGGTGGTTCATGGTTGGTTAGAGGCGACTGCAACGAGCTGGGTTTGGTGTTTTTAGGAGAAGGTGGTAGTGGTGTGAGGGGTGCAATAATGCTGGAGCCTCCCCATTAGAGGCAAATGAGACGCCGTGAACAACGAGAGGCTGAGTCTTCCGTTTTCATACGTTATCCCATGTAGGTGGAGATTGCATATTCATAATGGATTTGGGGGTGGAGATCCAAATATCTCCACCAAATTGTTGGTTTTAATTTTTTTTCAAAAAATATATTATTTTTTTATCTTTACTGTTATAATATAAGGTAATAGAATGATTTTATTATGATATAAAGTAATGAAGTAAGAGTGAAGGAGAAAAGGATTTAACATACCAAAATCAAGAAATGAAAGCACCACAAAAGAAGTTCTTAATTTAGAGAGAATTTTGTTCATCTTATTTCAACAAGAATTGACTCATATTTATAGTCATTCTTACCTCACCTAATTCAATCCACTCAACCAATAAATCAATAAGTTATTGGTTGATAATCATGGTGGAATTTACTATTTACACCATTATCAATATGGTGGACATTCATCATTTACAACACTCCCCCTTGAATGTACACCATTTTAAAGTAAATATGTTGGTAAACAATACAATGATCTTCTGGATTATAAATTGTATTTGATGTGTTCAAACTGCCTCATTAAAAACCTTGCCGGTAAAACCCAGTGGGACAAAATCCGGTCGAAGGGAAAAAGAGTGCAGTACACATGTATTGTTATCTTCAAAAATCTACTCCCCCTGATTGTATGCTCCCCCTGATAAAAATTAATTCTGTAGTTTACAAAATCGACGCATACCAATGCCATATACTAATTTCTCAAATGTTGACGTCGGTAATGATTTAGTAAACAGATCTGCAAGATTATCTGTAGACCGTATCTGTTTTACATCAATCTGTCGACTTTGTTGAAGTTCATGAGTATAGAAGAATTTTGGAGAAATATGCTTAGTTCTATCCCCTTTGATATATCCTCCTCTTATTTGAGCAATACAAGCTGTATTATCTTCAAATATTGGTGTCTGCATTTCTTTGGATGATGAAAATCCGCATGTACTTCGAATATGATGAATAATAGAATTTAGCCAAACACATTCTCGACTTGTTTCATGAAGTGCAAGGATCTCCGAATGATTAGAGGATGTAGCAACAATACTCTGCTTTATAGATCGCCAGGAGATTGCTGTGCCATTATAGGTAAAAACATATCCCGTTTGTGAACGAGCTTTATGGGGATCAGATAAATATCCAGCATCAGCATAACCAATTAAACCTGAAAAATTGTTAGACACATAAAATAATCCCAAGTCTATTGTACCACGAAGGTAACGAAAAATATGTTTGATTCCATTCCAATGTCTTCGAGTTGGTGCTGAACTGAATCTTGCTAATAAATTTACTGCAAATGCAATATCAGGTCTAGTACATTGTGCAAGATATAATAGAGCACCAATTGCATTTAGATATGGTACTTCGGGACCAAGTATCTTTTCATCATCTTCTTTAGGCCGGAATGGATCCTTTTTAGGATCAAGAGATCTAACAACCATAGGAGTACCTAATGGATGAGCATTGTCCATATTAAATCTTTTCAGAATCTTTTCAACATATGCCGATTGATGAACAAGTATTCCATTTGGTGTATGCTCGATCTCCAGGCCGAGACAATACTTTGTTTTGCCCAAGTCTTTCATTTCAAATTCCCTTTTTAAATATTCAGCAGTTTTCAGGAGCTCTTCAGGAGTTCCAATTAAATTCATATCATCAACATATACTGCTACAATAGCAAATCCAGATTCAGATTTCTTTATAAAAACACATGGACATACTAGATCATTAATATACCCTTCCTTGATCAGATATTGACTAAGACGGTTATACCACATCCGTCCAGATTGTTTTAATCCATACAGGGATCTTTGCAACTTTATCGAATATAAATTACGAGATCTCGATTTATATGCTTCTGGCATTTTAAATCCTTCAGGAATTTTCATATAGATATCTGAATCGAGTGACCCATATAAATAAGCAGTCACTACATCCATTAGACGCATTTCAAGCTTTTCTGAAACAGCCATACTTAATAAAAACCGAAATGTGATTGTATCCATCACTGGTGAATACGTTTCATCAAAATCAATACCAGGTCTCTGCGAGAAACCTTGTGCTACGAGTCGTGCCTTATATCTCATGACTTCATTTTTCTCATTTCGTTTTCGTACAAAAACCCATTTATATCCGACGGGTTTGATATCTTCAGGTGTCTGGACTACAGGTCCAAATACTTCACGTTTGGCTAAAGAATTTAATTCTGCTTGAATTGCTTCTTTCCATTTAGGCCAATCATGCCTTTGTCTACAATCATCAATACCATGAGGTTCATAATCATCATTAATAATTTCAGTAGCTACTGTGTAAGAAAATATATCATCGATGATTGTTTCTTCACGATTCCATATTTCTCTTGCATAATTTATGGATATTTCTTCATTTCCATTTTCTTGTCTCTCTTCTGGGATTTCTGCCACTTCAGGGGCTTCTGCCACTACAGGGGCTCCTGTCGCTTCAGGGACATCTAACTCTACTGGAGTTGATTCAGAGAAAGTGGATTTATTTGTAACTCGAGTTTTATCAGAATCCTGATAATTTACTTTCCTCTTCCGGGGAACTGTATCTTTTGATCCAAGTGGTCTACCACGCTTCTGTCGTGCAACAGATGATTCAGTTGCTGCTAATTGTTTATATCGTTCTTCAGGAACAATCACCCGGGCTGGTACATTAGCAGCTGGTATATATGACTTTGTTACCCTATTAGCATCTGTAAATGCATCTGGTAACTGATTAGCAATTGTTTGAAGATGCACTATCTTTCGCACTTCATTCTCACACTGAGATGTGTATGGATCTAAATGGATCAAACTTGGAACCTTCCAAGAAAATTCCTGCTTCTCTTCAGGAGAAGTTTTTCTTTCCCCGAAAGATGGAAAATTTGTCTCATCAAAATGACAATCCGCAAATCGTACGGTAAAAAGATCACTCGTCAAAGGTTCCAAATATCTAATAATTGACGGTGAATCAAAACCAATATATATCCCTAAACGTCTTTGGGGTCCCATTTTAGTTCTTTGAGTTGGGGCAATTGGGACATATACAGCGCAACCAAAAATACGTAAATGGGATATATTAGGTTGATGGCCAAACACAAGTTGTAATGGTGAATACTGGTGGTAAGCAGTAGGTCGAAGACGGATTAATGCAGCAGCATGTAAAATAGCATGTCCCCATACAGAACTTGGTAATTGTGTTCTTAATAATAAAGTTCTCGCAATTACCTGTAGGCGTTTGATAAATGATTCTGCTAATCCGTTCTGGGTGTGCACATGTGGGACTGGATGTTCAACATCAATCCCCACTGCTTTGCAATACTCATAAAAAGTTTTGGATGTAAACTCACCAGCATTATCAAGGCGTATTGATTTTATTGGATAATCTGGAAAATGTGCTCGAAGCCTAATAACCTGTGCAAGTAATCTGGCAAAAGCAACATTACGAGTAGACAATAAACAAACATGTGACCATCTTGCAGATGCATCAATTAGAACCATAAAATAGCGAAATGGTCCACTAGGTGGGTGAATAGGTCCACATATATCCCCATGAATTCTTTGTAGAAATGATGGGGATTCAAAACCAACTTTAGGATAAGATGGTCTAGTTACTAATTTTCCTTGTGAACATGCAGTACATATACTCTCATGTAACAACTGAATCTTCTGGTTCGTTAATGGATGTCCATGAGAATTTTCAGTGATTCTACGCATCATCGTAGATCCCGGGTGACCTAAGCGGTCATGCCAAAGCATGAATATTTTTGGATTGGAGAACTTCTGGTTCATAACTGCATAAGCCTCAATTGATTTGATTATCGTATAATATAATCCAGATGAGAAAGTACGAATCTTTTCCAAAATCAATTTTTGTCCTGAAACAACAGAAGTAATATAGAGATATTCTATATTATTTTCACTTATTGTTTCAATATGATATCCATTACAACGAATATCTTTAAAGCTAAGTAAATTTCTTTGGGAACTGCTTGAATATAAAGCATCATGGATACATAATTTTGTTCCATTTTCCAATAGAATTGTGGCTCTTCCAGAGAGCCCTCAATTAGGTCTGCAGGACCTGATATAGTATTCACCTCAGCTTTAAGTGATATCAAATTTGAGAAATACTTCTTATCACGAAGAATAGTATGTGTTGTTGCACTATCAATCAAACATATACTTTTATCTTCTCCACTGGAAACAGATGGTCTATCCATATCCTTTATTTCATTAAACAAAAATATATATTAGTTATTAATGAAAACGGAGGCACAAAAGATACATCATACTTGATTGCAGAGATAAAGAAAGGATAAAAACAAAACAAAAACACAGAACAAAAACGCATACACAAAACAAATCGATGATTGACATATTTTAGTTGGCATAGACATCCCTTTGATGATCATATCGATCTTTTAAATTTTTCCACAATATTAATGGATCTTTCACTATGAGATATTGGACTTTTAGATTCTCATGTAGATGATGTCTAAGAAAGATTATAGCCTTAGCCTTATCCTGCAGGGATGTCTCATTTTCTTCCTTAATCGTGTCTTGCAAATTCATGACTTGTAAATGCATTTCAGCATCCAGAATCCAGGAAAGGTAATTGTTCCCAGAAATATCTAGGGCAAAGAACTGCAGGTTCTTAAGGTTTGACATTTTTTAGCAGCTTTTATTCATACAAAACAATAATAGTAATTAGTTTTGAGTAAATATATTCTATCAATATAAAGCAAAAGTGTACGAAGATAGAAAAAATACTTAGTAAGTAAAAACATAATAAATCTTTATCAAGTATTTGGGTGTACAACAAGTACGACCCCCTTCGTTATATTTAAAACAAACGTTTTTTATTATTTTACGGGTTTATAAACTTTTGCCATTATTTTATTAACTTTATAGACATTCCACTTTTAGATAATCTTTTTAACATTATGGTGATTTGAGAATTAATAACCACTATATCCATGCCCATAACCATGACTATAGCCATGTCTAAAATTTTTATAGGTATTTAGCATTCACTTCTGGGAATGTTACAGAACGGCCGAGCAGTAGAAATAATCATTTCTTTCTCTTGGTAATATATGTCTTTAATTTTTGCCACAGAACTTCTGGTTCTATAATAATAATATACTGGATCTTCAGGTTTTAGATGTAATTCAACATCATATATTTGTACCCAAAAATGTAAAGTCCATCAAATCTTAATCCATAAAATTTATTACATTTAGATCTTCTGGATTTAAAAATCTCAGATAGGATAAAAAATGATCCAGAACTGCCGGACTAAAATATATATAGAATCAGAATTTTTAGTCTGATGCAACAAATTTTAAATTCTCATCATATATATTTCATATATATATATATGCACAATTTAATTAAAATTGAAAGGCAATAAAATTCATAATAATAAATGAAAATGCATAAATATAGTGTCAGCATATTCAACATAAGATACACAACAGTAAATAAATTGCATAATAATAAAAATAATAATAATTATGTTGACATAGCCAACTTGATATGCATAACAATAAATAAATATATATAAATAGTATATATTGTTGGCATAGTAACTTTAAGATGCGTAATAAATAAATTGCATAAATAATAAATATGGTCGGCATAGCCGACTTGAGATGCATAACAATAAATAAATTGCATAAATATAAACGTGGTCGGCATAGCCGACTTGAGATGCATTATATTTATATAAATTACATAAATATAAATATATATATATATATATATATAAACATTAAATTAAAAAAAATAATAATAATATTATGTCCAGAACTTCTTATTGGATTAAAGTTTATGATATTTATAGTTTCTAGCTCTTTTATTTATTTTGTAATCTTCATGTTTCAATATAATAAATATAAGTAAAAACTAAACTTATTTTCTGATGTGAAAGATCCAACAGAGTGGCAATCACAGAGCATACTAATAAGCTAGTCGTGCTGATAACGTGTTATAATATAAGGTAATAGAATGATTTTATTATGATATAAAGTAATGAAGTAAGAGTGAAGGAGAAAAGGATTTAACATACCAAAATCAAGAAATGAAAGCACCACAAAAGAAGTTCTTAATTTAGAGAGAATTTTGTTCATCTTATTTCAACAAGAATTGACTCATATTTATAGTCATTCTTACCTCACCTAATTCAATCCACTCAACCAATAAATCAATAAGTTATTGGTTGATAATCATGGTGGAATTTACTATTTACACCATTATCAATATGGTGGACATTCATCATTTACAACATTTACTAAATTTTTGCTTTTAAGTTTTTGGGATAAATTCATAAAGAACCCTTAAACTTATAAATAGTTATTTTTAACCACATATAAATTTTTGTTGTTATTAACCATATTAGATTGATAAATCTCTGGCTGCCCCCAAAATAAAACATGTTAGATTGCCTTCCCTCCTATTTAAACTCAACTTAAAAGAGAGAAACAACTGCTTTCTAGAGAGAGGCTGCCAAGTTTGAGAAACGACACAATGAAAATAACGAAGGATTTCATTAAGTAAAATCGTTTCACATCATCGTTATTTCTACTTTCTCCATTATTTTTTTTCCCACCTCCATCATCTTCTTATTTCTTTTGTTTTAATATGCATTTTTTTTAATTTGTTTGAACGCATCATATGTTATGGGTTTTGTTTAGTTGGACCAATTATTTAAGTAGTTTTGTTGAAATCTTTAAAATCCAAATAATTCATTTTTCCAAAAGATTTCACTATATATCATGTTTTAGAAATTATGAAATCATAGTTAAAAAATTATGAAATCATACTTAGAAAATTATGAAATTATTTCTAAAAACGTGAAATCATTTGAACTATGATTTCACATATTTTTCATGCATGATTTCACAATTTCCTGAACTATAATTTCTGGATTTATGAACTATAATTTCACGATTTTTGAACTACGATTTCATGATTTCTAAAATATGATATATTGTGAAATCTTTTGAAAAAATGAACTTATTTGGATTTTTAAATATTTAAACAAAACCACTTAAATAAATGTTTCAATCAAACAAAACTCATAACATATAATGCATTTCACAGGAAAAAAGAAAATGCATATTGAAACAAGAAAAGTGAAGATGATGATGGTTATAAAGAAAATAATGGAAAAACTAGAAATGAAGATAACGTAAAACGGTTTTACTTGATGAAAGCACGAGATAAACTGTTGATAGAGGGATTACAATATTAGAACAAAAGAGGATGGAAGAAAATGGTGGAGAAAAGAAGATAGAAAATGATGAAAGTGTATAAAGGGCTGCTTTGGTAATGTGGAGAAAAGAAGAAAAATGGTGATCTAATTGTATAAAGGAATATTTAGATAATTTTGTAGTTACGGAGTAAAATAAAATTTGACAATATGATCACTAACAATTATTTATAAATATGCAATGAAAAATATATTTTAGTTAATAAATCTGGTTGCTTTTAAAAATTTCCATTTTTATTTAAATTTTTTTTTAAAATTGGTGGAGATTAGAACTCCACAATCCATCTTAGATCTTCACTCAATTTCTTTTTTTTAAAAAAAGTCTTCAAAGATGGATCAATTTTTTTTTTTCTAAAAAAATTATATTCTTAGTTTTATCCCTACCCTTTTTTTTTTAATTTTTTATAAAGCTAATTGTATCGATCTCCCCTGAAATTTTGCCAACTGCAAGAGAAGTCAACTTTATCGTTTATTGCAAACATCTCCCATGCTTTTAGTAAAATTTGGTCAAATATAACAGTTAATTAGTGAAGATCTTTGTAAAAAAAAAAAAAAAATCAAAAGTTGGCTAATGAGAAGGGAGGTCTTTGTCAATAAAAATCCAAGAGTTGACTAACAGTAGATGAAGTTTTTGTTAATAAATCTAAAAGTTGACTCCGCTTGTAATTGGACAAGTCTCAGGGAGATAGGTGTTATTTACTATTTTTATATTAAAATTTTTGCATATTATTTTATAAATATTTTGAGGTTAAAACAGTCTTTTTGATCATTATCCTAAAATAAGTTAACACAATGAGAATTTTGGAGAAAAACAAATCTAATCGGTTTTTAACTAATACCTTAAACTATAGGGACAAAAAATGATACTATCCCTAAAATTAAAAGTGGAAAAGAACTATCTTTTTTTTTCTTTTTTTTTAAGAAAAGGAAAAGAACTATCTTAGTATTTTAGAATTTAGAAGCAATAAGAACCGCCAAATTTATTTTGCCTCAGCAAATTGAGTATAAAAAAAAAAAAAAAAAAAAAACAGAGGACGAGATATGAGTCTCTCAGTCTCGTCGTCACTCTCGTGTCCCTTCTCTGTTAACAACATTCATTTTCTGACCACTGCCACTACTACCTGGAAGAAGCTCCATACTCGAAACCACTACTCCTACCCGTTTCATCGCAAGCTTACCACTCGGAATCTACGCCGTTTCTCCCCGCAAGCATCCTCCCTGGTGCTTCCGTTGCTTCCTTTCAACGTCAACGAGGTATATTTTCGTTTTCAAATTATCTTGGATTTTATTTACATTTTATTCCATTTATGTTCTGTTAAATAGAAATTACTTCGTTTTATGATTATTTATAGGTTCTGGTTCCATCTGAGAGCAAGACGCTGCATTTATACGAAGCCAGATATCTAGCTTTGTTGGACGAGGTACTCCATTATTATATTACCTTTAATTTTTATAATTATTTTTAGCTTTTTTATTCTTTTTAAATATGAGTGGTTAAACTGATAGTCTATTAATTTTTTTTTTTTTTCAAATCTTTTCATTTTTTTTTTTAAATTTATGAATTTTATTTGAACCATTGGATTGAATCGAATGAATTTTAAATTACAATATAATTATAGGTCTTGTAAAGTAGGATGACCCCGTAACCATGTTTTGTTGGTTTTTTAATTTTAGGACGAATAGTTTGAATAAAGACAAATTTTGTACTCACTCTCATTGCTTTCGGTATCATGAAAGAATAATTTTTTTTTTTTTTATGTTTTTATTTGAATTCTTTAGGTTAGCTGTTAGTCTTGAATCCCGAGGACACATGTTAAAACAACCCTTTGTTATTCTTGCTACATGGCAAGTTCTTGCAGATTTTTTTTGGTTTCTTATATTAAGTTTTGGGGTTATGTTTTTGCTATAATTTTAAGATTTTTAACTCTGTATGAATTCTATTGGTTGCAGTCTTTAATAAGAAAGAACCTTTTTGTGCATTTTGTGTTGGACCCTATTGCTATCAGTGATTCAGCAGCTGAAGTATCATTTGCTGCTAGATATGGTTGTTTGGTTCTTATAGAAAATGTAAGCATCCAAACTTTTTCGATAACTTTTACACCTCAAAATGTTCTGAAGTAAGGAGTTTCGTCTTTTTATTGACTGACTTGATCATTGAGTTGTAGGTTGAGCGATTAGATGTTGGAGCATTAGTGACTATAAGGGGAATTGGTCGTGTCAAGATCATCAAATTTTTTCAGGTGAATGAATGTCAAATCAAGTTTACAATTGCTCAACTTCTTGCATATATTGCCATTCATTGTTCGACTAATTTCTGTTTCTGATTTATCTATTGTTTATCTTGAAAAGTTTTTAATTCACCTGTTGGCTGGTCAGTGTATGGTGTTGATAAATTAAGTTAGATGCAGGATCTTCCTCTATTATCAGCAGTACCAGTACTTTTTAATTAAATTTGTAACTTATCATATTATTATGAAATGTATTAAAATTATTCTTTTTCCATGTATGTTTCAACTTTATATCACGTCAAAAGAATGAGTGAAATCAAAGCTTTCTATATTGGATCCGGTCACTTCTTCTGTGTGTTTGGAATAGCATAAAATGTCCACAAATTTACTCAACTATGTGTTGATTGAAGTTCAACCCACAAATATAAATGAAATCTTTAACTAGTTAGGACTGGCACTTTGCTTTGGATTTCAGTGACAATACAGTGGTTAAGGAAAATGATATGATAAGGAGGATAAAGTTGAACGTTAAAAATTATAATAATCTCCGAATTATATGTCAATGCCCTTCTATGTCCTTTGCTTTTTCCTTTTCCCAGGTCTGTCATTTTGTTGTGTTTTTTTATCAGTGTATGAGTATCAAAGCCACATGGTTGAACTCTTACGTTTTCTAGAAATCCTGTTTACTACTGTGGATTCCAGGCAGAACCTTACTTGAAAGGTGAAGTCATACCAATGCAGGATGCAGTTCCCGACAGTTCAAGTGATGTAATAAGCTTCAAAGTTTCAGCTGTGAAGGATGCTGTTTACAGTTTAAACAGCTTAGAGATCAAATTGAAGGTATGCTTCTGTATATGTGTGTGTGTGTGTGAAGGTGCTCAAAAATTGAAGTCGTCTAGAATTATATTGATATGGAGTTGGTAGCAAGGGAAGGAGAGCAAAAATTTAATTCATTGATGTGTAGGAAGAGGAAGAAACATTGGTAGCCCACTCTTTCAATTAGTAGAGGTCACTTGGAAAGGTCAAAATCGTCTTTGACCTTCGAGTACATGCTGAGGTGTCTTCTTTCAATTTTTTTTTTTTTTGAAAGTAGAATATATAGAAAGCGAACTAAGCTTGGAAATCAGACAGGAGACCCTGATCCAGTCAAGGAGGAGCATCCTCCAATCAAATGACAACATTGTCAAAAAAAACTATGCCTAGCCAACGAATGAGCCACAGTATTGGCACTACGAGGCACAAACGAAAACGAAACTGAAACTCTATTACAAAGCAAAATTATATCGAGAATCGCAAGCCCCACTTCAGAATTAGGAGGCTTACCTTGAATAAGAAAGTTGATAGCATTAAGGGCATTCGATTCCACTAACAGCTTACTGAAACCAGAATTAATAGCAAGCTGGAACCTATTTAAAGTAGCAGAAGCTTCTGCCACTTCGATCGACATCGACCCAATAAGCTTTCGCAAAAGACCTGCTATAAACAAACCCCTACAGTCTCGAATAACAACCCCTAAATCAACCAAATTCTCAGCGGATTTTAATGAGGTGTCCACATTAAGCTTGTACCAATCTTGCGCAGGAGGCTGCCAATATTGAGCTATGACAGGGCACATTGGTTTTAACACAAGAGGCTGGGCAGCAACTAATTGTTCGATGAAGTTAATCGACCAAGAGACTATATCCACTGCAAGCAGAGGAGTGCCACCATGCACCAGTCTGTTTCGCCTGAACCACGAACGCCAAATTGTTAGAAATGTGAAGAGATTTCTAAACACAAACAAGATAAGGCCCAAAGGATTGCACAAGCAAGATAAGGCCCAAAAGATTGGTTTAATCAAATAAGGCCTAAAGGATTGGTTTAATCCTAACCATTGGCTTGGTAGGTGGGGATTTAATCCTAACCATTGGTGTGGTAGGTGAAGACTTAATCCTAACCATTGGTGTGGTAGGTGGAGACTTAATCCTAACCATTGGTGTGGTAGGTGAGGACTTATGATGTGGTAGGTGATGACTTAATCCTAACCATTGATGTGGTAGGTAAAGACTTAATCCCAACTATTCATTTGGTAGGTGGGTTAGGTGAAAAGATGATATAAAATCACAAGATTGCCATTCTCCTCAACTATAAATAAAAGGGAGTTTTTCACTCCATATCATCCCAAAAATTAGAAAACAAGAGAGTTTGAGAGAAAAGCTTGTGAAAGAATTTTGTGAGAAAAATTCTTGGGTAAAATTGGGAGTGGGTTGTGGTTTGTGAGTTGTTTGTAAGAGTTGTAAACATTTTGTATATTTTCTCCCCTTCAGTAAAGTGATCTGCAGCAGGTCCGGAGACGTAGGCACAATTGGCCGAACTCCATTATCAAATTGTGTGTTATTTCCGCTTTTATTTCGCTTTCTCACAAATCTGGTTATAGGAAAATTACGCTCTAATTTCCTAACAAATGGTATCAGAGCTTTGGTGGTAGATTCTGTCAGTTTCTGTGAGTTTTGTCGGCAGTACCGGTGTGTCGACGGAGGTGTTCTAATACACAATGGTCTGCAGAAATAGTCAGAAACGATCCAAAGGAAGCCAGATTCGAGTGGGAGCGATGGCCGCAGACGAAGGGAAGATTAAAATTGAAAAGTTTGATGGTGCAGACTTCGGCTTTTGGAAAATGCAGATTGAAGATTATCTATACCAGAAAAAGCTGTATCAACCTCTCTTAGGAAAGAAGCCAGATGATATGAAGGTAGAAGATTGGAATCTTCTTGACAGACAAGCCCTCGGAGTGATCCGATTAACGTTATCCCGAAATGTTGCTTTCAATATAGTAAAGGAAAAGACCACGGCGGGTCTTATGACAGCTCTCTCCAATATGTATGAGAAGTTATCGGCCTCAAACAAAGTTCACTTGATGAGGCAATTATTCAACTTGCGGATGACGGAAGGGGCTTCAGTCGCTCAACATCTGAATGAACTCAACACAGTCACAACCCAGTTGAGTTTTGTGGAAATCAAATTTGATGAAGAAGTTCGAGCCTTGATTCTCTTGTCATCTCTACCAGACAGTTGGAATGCTACTGTTACAGCAGTTAGCAGTTCGTCAGGAAATAATAAATTAAAATTTGATGATGTTCGAGATCTGGTATTGAGTGAAGAAATTCGACGGAGAGAATCAGGTGAAGCATCAGGCTCCTCAGCTTTGCACACAGAGTCCAGAGGGAGAACTTCAGAAAGAAGTTCACATCGTAGCAGATCGAAATCTAGAAAGGGTAAATCCAGATCAGGAAAGAAAGATTTTAGCTGTTATAATTGTGGCAAAAAGGGTCACTTTAAGAGGCATTGCCGGACACCGAAGAAAGATACCGGTACACAGGAATTCGCTAATGTGACCGAGGAGGCAGGTGATGCTATGATTCTAAGTGTCAACAGCCCGATTGAATCATGAATTTTGGATTCAGGAGCATCTTTCCATGCCACCCCATGCCGAGAAATCATGGAGAACTATGCCAGTGGTGACTTTGGGAAGGTTCATTTAGCTGATGATGAAACCTTAAAGATTGTCGGAAGAGGAGACATTCGATTAAAGTTGCCAAACGGGAGTACCTGGAAGCTGCAAGGAGTGAGACATATTCCTGGTCTCAAAAGAAATCTTATTTCTATAGGACAACTTGATGGAGAAGGATATTGTACAACCTTTTCAGGCTGTGAGTGGAAGATTACCAAAGGAGCACTCGTCGTTGCTCGTGGTAAGAAGTCTGGTACTCTCTACGTAACCTCAAACTTAGAGAATATCGTTGCAGTAGCAGATGCTGATGGAAAGTCAAACCTATGGCACCAAAGGCTTGGCCATATGAGCGAGAAAGGGATGCAGACACTTCTGTCAAAAGGGAAGCTTCCAGATCTAAAGACAGTAGATGTCGGACTATGCGAGGACTGCATCTTTGGCAAGCAGAAGAAAGTCAGTTTTGCAAAGATTGGCAAGACACCCAAGGTAGAAAAATTAGAGTTGGTTCATACCGATGTATGGGGACCATCTCAAGTTTCATCTCTTGCAGGCTCATTGTATTATGTCACCTTCATCGATGACTCTACAAGGAAGGTGTGGGTTTATTTTCTGAAGAAGAATCAGAAGTCTTTGATACTTTCAGAAAATGGAAGGCCACAGTAGAAAATGAGATTGGTTTAAAAGTCAAGCGGTTGATGTCTGACAATGGAGGAGAGTACAGAGATAGTAGATTCAGAGAATTTTGCGCAAATAATGGGATCAAAATGGAGAAAACAGTTCCCATGACACCACAGCAGAATGGCGTAGCAGAGCGCATGAACAGAACTCTGAATGAACGTGCTAGAAGCATGAGGATACATGCCGGTTTGCCGAAAATGCTATGGGCTGAAGCTGTCAACATTGCAGCCTACCTGATCAATCGTAGGCCCTCAGTTCCCTTAGATGGTGGAATACCAGAGGAAGTTTGGAGCGAAAAAGAGGTAAACTTTTCGCATTTAAGAGTGTTTGGTTGTATCTCTTACGTACACATAGATTCTGCCGAAAGAAGTAAACTTGATGCCAAGTCTAATAAATGTGTCTTTGTTGGCTATGGTGGTAATGAGTTTGGTTATCGGTTTTGGGATTATGAAAATCGGAAGATCATTAGAAGCAGAGATGTCATATTCAATGAGAATTTAATGTACTAAGACAGATCAATTGCAGAATCAAGTAGCTCCACAACCGAAGCTAAAACAAAAGAATTTGCTGAGTTTGAGGAGATTTCTGGAAATGATATTCAAATTAGTCCTGAAACAGTTCAAGAAAAACCAGGCACACCAGAACTGAGACGCTCCTCTAGAGTTCTTAAGCCAATCCAGCGTTATTCACATTCTTTGCACTACTTGTTGCTAACTGATAGTGGTGAACCAGAGTGCTATGATGAAGCGATGCAAGTGGAGGATTCAGTCAAGTGGGAGTCTGCCATGAAAGATGAGATGGACTCGCTTATGTCAAATCAGACATGGGAATTAGCTGAATTACCACCAGGCAAGAAAGCTCTTCATAACAAATGGGTCTTCAGGATTAAAGAAGAACACAATGGAAACAAACGCTACAAAGCTAGATTGGTTGTCAAAGGCTTTCAGCAAAAAGAAGGTATTGACTACAATGAAATTTTCTCTCTTGTCGTGAAGCTGACTACAATCAGACTGGTATTGAAAATTGTAGCTGCAGAAAATTTACATCTTGAGCAGTTAGATGTAAAAACAGCTTTCCTTCATGGTGACTTGGAGGAAGAAATCTATATGAGGCAACCATAAGGTTTCATAAAAGCAGGCAAGGAAAACCTAGTATGTAGGTTGAAGAAGAGCTTGTATGGCTTAAAACAAGCTCCCAAGCAGTGGTACAAGAAGTTTGATAGTTTTATGAGCAGTAGCGGTTTCACAAGATGCCAAGCATATCACTGTTGCTACATCAAAAAGTTCGACAACAACTTCATTATTTTATTGTTGTACGTTGATGATATGCTCATTGCAGGTTCGGATATGCAAGAGATTATAAATTTGAAGCGGGAATTGTCGAAGCAGTTCGCGATGAAATATTTGGGTGCTGCAAAGCAGATTCTTGGAATGAGGATCAAAAGAGATACGAAGTCAGGGACTTTGTTGTTATCATAGGCTGAGTACATCAAGAAAGTACTCTCAAGGTTCAACATACAAGATGCTAAACCAGTGAGTACACCTTTGGGTGTTCATTTCAGACTCTCCAAGGAACATTCACCGAAGACAGAGGAAGAGCGTACACATATGGCAAAGGTTCCATACGCCTCAGCAATTGGAAGTCTGATGTATGCCATGGTTTGTACCAGACCAGATATTGCCCAAGCAGTGGGAGCTATTAGTAGGTACATGAATAATCCGGGCAAGATACACTGGGAAGCAGTCAAATGAATCCTTAAGTATCTACGGGGTACTACAAACAAGGCACTTTGTTTCAAAAGTGGAGATACGACACTAACGGGCTATGTGGATGCTGACTTAGCTGGAAATGTTGACATCAGAAAGAGCACTGCAGGGTATGTCTATACTTTAGGAGGTACCGCACTGAGTTGGGTCTCTCAACTACAGAAGATAGTTGCTCTCTCCACAACTGAAGCAGAATATGTCGCTGTCACAGAAGCCAGCAAAGAAATGGTTTTGCTACAAAGTTTCTTGGAGGAACTAGGCAAGAAACAAGAAGACAATGTCTTATATTGTGACAGTCAGAGTGCTATCCATCTAGCAAAGAATCTGTCTTTTCATTCAAGAACGAAGCACATACAGTTGCGGTATCATTTTATCCGGTCACTTCTGGAAGATGGGATTTTGAAACTTGAAAAGATTAGTGGAGCTCAAAATCCAGCAGATATGTTAACAAAGACGGTGACTACTGATAAACTGAAGCTGTGTTCAGCTTCAGTTGGCATGCAATAGTAACAAGACCGTGAAAGAGCTGCTGCATAGATCGAGGTGTGAAGACAGATTGAAATCAGTTTTCAAGTGGGAGAATGTTAAAAATGTGAAGAGATTTCTAAACACAAACAAGATAAGGCCCAAAGGATTGCACAAGCAAGATAAGGCCTAAAAGATTGGTTTAATCAAATAAGGCCCAAAGGATTGGTTTAATCCTAACCACTGGCTTGGTAGGTGGGGATTTAATCCTAACCATTGGTGTGGTAGGTGGAGACTTAATCCTAACCATTGGTGTGGTAGATGATGACTTAATCCTAACCATTGATGTGGTAGGTAAAGACTTAATCCCAACCATTCATTTGGTAGGTGGGTTAGGTGAAAAGATGATATAAAATCACAAGATTGCCATTCTCCTCAACTATAAATAAAAGGAAGTTTTTCACTCCATATCATCCCAAAAATTAGAAAACAAGAGAGTTTGAGAGAAAAGCTTGTGAAAGAATTTTGTGAGAAAAATTCTTGGGTAAAATTGGGAGTGAGTTGTGGTTTGTGAGTTGTTTGTAAGAGTTGTAAACACTTTGTATATTTTCTCCCCTTCAGTAAAGCGATCTGCAGCAGGTCCGGAGACGTAGGCACAATTGGCCGAACTCCGTTATCAAATTGTGTGTTATTTCCACTTTTATTTCGCTTTCTCATAAATCTGGTTATAGGAAAATTACGCTCTAATTTCCTAACACAAATAACCACCATCCAGAGTCGCATGTCAATTGCCTTCAACACGGAGCATCAGTGCACAAACATGTCCAGAAAGGAAGAAAAAGAGCTGCAAAAAGAGAAGTTATTAGGCAAAAATGAACACTGGGCGCACACCTCCTTCAAAGACCCACAGAAAAACAAAGCATGGAGAATGGTTTCTGGCAGCACTGGCATAACACAGGGACTTGCATGCGACGCCCATGGAGCACTGTTAAAGATGGGATCCACCCATTACAAGCTTTCCATATAAGAACTTTGATTTTGTTTGGAAGCTTAACACTCCACATCACCTTCCACCATAAATCACCACCTGTCCCCGAACGTAGAAATTGGTGGGATAGTGTCTGATTTTGAGGCTAGGAATAAAGAGCTGCTGCCTATTATCAAATCACCTCCTTTAATAGTCAAAGATTCTTTGCATAATCCATGCAACAATAATCACGCTTCTCAATGTAATGTAGGAGGAAATAATATTAATAAAGAACAGGTGTTACATGATTGTGAAAAAGACGAGTTTAGCAAGCTTAGTAAGATTGACCTTAATGATGGGTCAGTTACTTTAAAAAATAAAAATGAATTATATGATGGGCATGGGCCCATGAAGGGTGGCAATTATTTGGCAAATATGATAGTTGATGAGCATGGGGGTTTTCTTTTTTTAATAGCAGGGGCAAATTAAATCGTAAGTGGAAGAAACAAGCAAGATCCGCTGTACGATTTGACCCAACGATAATTCATGAAGGTTCTCACAAGAGGCAGCAACCCTCCATCAGCTCTAGAATCATCACAAAAAAACAAAAATATGATTCTTCTTTACCTCACAGTTCCAACGATCATGTTACCATGCAATCAGATTTTTTGGCGAGCTCCGCGGTTGGAGCTTGCCCAGATCAATGAAGGCTCTAGTGTGGAACGTACGAGGTCTAGGGAATGACCTTCTTAAATTATCGCTGGGTCAAAATGTGTAGTGGACCTTGCTTGTTTCTTCCACTTACGATTTGATTTGCCCCTGCTATTAAAAAAAGAAAACCGGCCGATGTTCATCAACTATCATATCTGCCAAATAATTGCCACCCTTCATGGGCCCATGCCCACCATATAATTCATTCCTCTTTTTTAAAGTAACTGATATCATTAAGGTCAATTTTACTAAGCTTGCTAAGTCCTTTTCACAATCATGCAACATCTGTTTTTTATTAATATTATTTCCTCCTATATCACATTGAAAAACGTGATTCTTGTTGCATAGATTATGCAAAGAATCTTTAACTATTAAGAGCAAGGCTGTGGCACCATTTTGGTGTAAAAACATTAAAATGGTGTGATTTGGTGTTCCAATGGAGCACCAAATTCCATTTCCAAAAAAAAAAAAATTGGTGTGGTGAATAGTACCATACTAAATTTGATCAAATTTGGTGTGGTGAATAGTACCACACCAAATTTTTTTAACTTTTATAAATTTCCTATTTTATCCTTCTTTAGTTAGAGTAAACAAATTTTATTTCCTTTATATCCTTTTATCAATTTAATATATTTATAAAATTTGATAAATAATAAAATTTATAAATTAAAATATTATAAAAAATATACCGTTGGAAAGATCTCGTCGAGATCTTCAAAATGAACCCAATATTATATATTTAATTTATTTAATTCAATTTTTATCTCATCTCTAAATTTTTTTATCTTATCTTAAAGTTTATGTATTAAAGTATGTTTAAGTTAAATTATAATTTGATTAACTATTAAAAAAAAAATGTGATTCATTATGTGAATAATTATTTTTTAATATTATATGATTAATTATTTAAATATATCAAATAAATTAATTAATTTTATATAAGTTATTAAATAAAAATTAATAATATTATATAAAGAATATTCTTTAAAGATGCTCTTAACACCAATTTGGTGTTAATAACATTGGAGTGAAAAAAAATTTGGTGTAAGCATATTCCATAAAGATGCCTTTTTAACACTAAAATGGTGTATTATTTGGTGTGATACATTGGCCTTACCCTAAAGGAGATGATTTTATAATAGACAGTAGCTCTTTATTCCTAGCCTCAAAATCAGATATTATCCCACCAATTTCTACGTTCGTATCACTAAAGTCGCT